>JAADYI010000185.1:0-26072 GCA_023338185.1 Lagenidium sp. CBS 127285
AGACAAACTCACCAACCAACGTTGCTGTACTGCACACACTCCGTGGGGCGCTGTAACAACCTGAACCGCCTGCTCCCCCCTCCTCCTTCTCTTGCAAACCGTGCAGCGGGCCACACATACCACCCCGGCCTCCCTTCCACCGTCGTTGCTCCAACACAGTGGGCATTCATTCGCCAATTCACCTTACTCGAGTCGCCCACCTCCGGTCTTCCTCGCGGTATCGTACGTGTAAGCAAGATGAAGATCGCCTCGTTCCTCGTCGCCACCGCTGCGGCCTTTGCGGCCGTCGCCGCCCAGGACACCCCCACCACGGCCCCGCCGACGACGGCCACATCGCCTGCGTCCTCGACCCCTGCCACGGTTAAGCCCGCAGAGCCCACGCCGACCACTGCGGCCCCGACGGTGACCACCGCGGCCCCGCAGACCTCGTCGGAGGCTCCCAAGACCACGACCTCGGCCCCAAGCAGCAGCAGCAACTCGCCTACGTCCGCGACGCCTTCGTCGGGCTCCGGCAAGGGCTCTGGATCCGGCAAGGGCCTGACCACCGTCGCCCCGGCCACGGGCAGCCCGTCGAACCCCGCGGGTCCGTCGCCCCTGGACTCGCTCAAGGCCACCCCGAACAAGGACTCGTACCACATGAAGCCGATCCGCGTTGTCCATGCCCGTGTCCAGGGTGACTCCCCTGAATACGTCAAGGACCGCTTCGTGTCGAGCTATGGCAAGGGCGACTTGGCCGCTGGCTACCTCATGGCGATGGACTCGGTCAACACGGCCAGTGTCGAGGGTGCCCTCATGTACGTCCAGGCCGAAGGTATCAACGTCAAGACTCGCTCGGCTGAGAACCGTTGCGAGCGCAAGTACAAGATGCGCAACATCGTCTTTTACGAGCTCTTGATTGCCCAGACCAACGAGACGATTGCCCAGTTCCAGGATAAGTGGAACGCCCCCGAGTACGGCCCGATGATCCCGATGGATGGCGGTCGCTGCACGCCAACGGATCCTGCCGGCAAGAAGATGCCCGTTGAGTGCTACCAGTTCAACGGTGACAACGGACAGCCCAACCTTGGCCCGTTTATCGGTGGTGGCATTAAGGCCGACGATGCCCGTGCCCCGTACCCGGACAACTACTGGTTCTCGTTCCCGAACTCGTGCCCCCTCAAGGGCTGGGTCGGCGATGACAAGAAGACGGATGAGTGCCGTAGCAGCACCCGCAAGGGCCTCTGCCCCCTTGGCCAGGCTCCTGATGGTGTCACGTGCACGTTCGCCTACGATATTCTCGGCTGGGTTACCATCGATGATGTTGTTGGCATCACCAGTATCGTCAACGAGAAGACCGGCAAGCCGTATGGCAACTTCACGCTCTGGTGCCAGGCTGATCCCAAGCACATCGAGTTTGAGGGTGATGGCACTGCCGGTGGTGCGGCCCAGAGCCTTCCTTTCTGGGAGAAGCCGACTGACCCTGAGGCCAACTCGAAGCGTGCCGAGAAGGTGCTCGAGGTGTACGATGACATGATCGCGGGCAAGTTCGCGTCGACCATGATTGATGCCAAGGACCAGAAGGTGTTCAAGCCGCTCCCGACCCCGGAGGAGCTCGCCAAGAAGAACCCCCCGTGCTACGAGAGTGTTGCGTCCTGCGCGACTGGTTGCAAGCGTGTTGGTTACTCGCAGCTCTGCAAGCCGTGCAAGCAGGGTGAGGATGGCTGCAAGGTCGCCCCCAGTGGCTTCTCCTTCCCCAAGTTGGAGAAAGCCCCGACCAAGCTGTCGGATGCCGAACTGACGTCGGGCTCGAACCTCATGGACCTCATGACCCCAGAGGCTGCCCGGACGAAGAAGCCAAGCACCGATGGCAAGAAGTCGGCGGCCTCGAGTGTCCAGGTCGCGGCGTCAGCTGCTGCCCTTTTGGCCACTGCCGCGTTCCTGCTCTAAGAGGATTTTTTTTTGCTGCTCACTTCTCTGTCCCCATGTGACGTGTGTACATTTGAGAAACCCAAAAAGACACCGATAGAATGGTAAAATTTTGTGAATGGACATGCACGCTTTTTCCGTTGACAAACCCAATTTTTCGCATTTTTCGAATTCCTGTAGTCCGCAGTTTTCATCTCAGATTGAACGTTGTTCTTTTTGTGTGTACTCGAAATTACTACGTAAATTATATTTTTGTTGGAACAAATTTAACGATGATCATGTCCAGATTTATGACTTGTCATTGGGGGTCAGGACCCAGTCGCGGATGTTGCGCTGGCGGTACCATGGAAACTCCTCCAGGAGCTCCTCGTAGCTCTCGTGGGAGAGCACGAAGAGGCTGCAGACGCAGAGGGCGATGCACGTGGCGTTCCGCGGGGTCCCGAAGAGCAGCGACCGCTCCCCAAAGTAGTCGAACGGGCCCTTGACGAACTTGAGCTCCTCGACCTGCGACAGCGGGACTCGGGACTTTTGATTCTGCCCCGTGGCCACGGTGATCATTGGCTGTGGCCCCGTGCCACCGGACGAAGTCGACGCGGACGTCGGCGTCGTCGCTCCGGCGGAAACGCTCGGGACGGGGGTCAGTGTACCAAAGGTTGCAGCGAACGCCGCGGCCACGGCCATGTGATCCGTCGGCGCTGATGGGTCCTTGCGTAGGCTATCAGCCGTGGACGTTGCGGCTGCGGCTGCCGCAGACTTGATGTCCTGGATGATGACCCGCGAGTTTCGGAGGCGGGGCAGGGCCGAGGTCGCCGTCGTTGGGGGCGCCGCTGCCGCGCTGACGCCACCACCAGTCGGGGGACCCTGCGTATCCGCGTCCGCGGGCACGACCACGCGGGTCGCTCGGCGAGTCGCCGTTTGGGAGACCGCCGGGGTTTTATGCACGCGGACCCGGCGGATCGAGACGAGCCCGCTCTCGATGATGTAGAGGCTCCGACTGAGATCCCCGCGCTGGAGGATCACGTCGTTCCGGACAAAGAGTTCATGCTCGAGGCGCCCGACGAGGGCCTGGGCGAAGCGCGCGTCGCACTTGCCCAGAAGCTTTACGTGCTTGAGAAGGTTGGCGTGGACGTGCAGCGCGACCTCTTGGCGGAGGCCCCGGGTGAGGCCCCGGAGCATCTCGTGTTCGTGCATGCCCTTGCTCTCGTGCCACGCGAGGGCAAAGTAGACCTGCATCTGCCGCCACGTCCGCGCGGGGAACTGGTGGAAGACCATAAACTGCCCGACCTGGCTCACCTTTTCCTCATAGTCGGCGCGCTTGCCAATGTCCATCTCAAAGAGCTTGAAGAAGCCCCCCGAGAGCATCGAGAAGAACCCGACCGAGAGGACGATGACCCCGAGGGTCGCGAGGGTCTCGATGGCATTGAGCGGGATGATGTCGCCGTAGCACACGGTCGTGATGGCCCCGATGCTAAAGTGAAACGTCCGAAGGTACTTGGTCGCGACGGGTACGTGCGAGACCGCGTCGAGGTCTTTGAGACCCCCGAACGTGAGCATCCCCGGGGCCGTGAGCCACGACCGCCGCGTCGGGTCGTGGCCGAGGAACGAGATCCCGTAGAAGAGGCACGCGACCCAGTGTGTTCCCAGGGCAAAGTCGTACGCGAGGCGGAAGAGGTAGCACACCCCGGGACTCAGCCACGGGACCTTGCGCTCGTAGAGGAGGAAGCGCTGGACCCGATCCCAGAGGCTCGACGAGTGCACGAGCGGTCGCAGGAAGCGGTTCATCCGCAGGAGCGCGAAGATCCGCCAGTACGGGGCCCAGTCGTGGCCGTGACCAAGCACCGGGAGCCCCCAGTCGCTGTGCCCCGAGTGGATCGCCCCAAGGCCGATGAGCTCGAGCGGCAGCAGCGACACGAGGTCAACGAGGCACGTCCCATGGGTCCAATAGTGCGCCGCGATCTCGCGGGGCGCCGAAAAAGTCTCCCCGCCGCGGGAGAACGCAAAGTACCAACGGCGGAGGACAAAGTCGACGACGCAGACCAGGTCCCCGAGGAGGTACTCGAGGGCAAAGTTGGCGTGAACCAGTCGCCGGTACTTGGGGTCGTCCACGTGATCCAGGAGGAAGCCGACGCGGAAGGGGAGCATGAACGCGTAGTACACGGCCACACAGAGCTGCACGACATCCCAATAGCTCCGAAACGGGGCGCCTTCGCGAAAGAACGCCGACGGCGGCGGCCGCGGGGCCCAGATCTCGTACGCGTCGTCACCGTCACCGTCGTCCCAGCGCCGGGCTATCGAGGGGCTCTTGGGGCGGCGACTCCACCTGCATCCCCATAGTCCGAAGAACGAGAACGGGGGGCTCCGCTCGACATGTCGTGAGGACATGTGCGACGCCGTCCCAGGGTGCACAAGGGCCACGGAGGGCATTGCCGACGTATGGCCGCCTCCAGTGCCACCACCAAAGGTATCCTCAGCATCAGCGTACGTAAACTCGTCCAGGAGCTCCTGCGGCGTCGCCTGCAACGAGAAACGCCGAGGGAGGGCGACCTGACGGAGTCTCCGGTGACGTGCCTCCATGATTGTTGAGAAACTCGGAAGCACGACGATGGACGCCCGCCGCCGTTGGCTGCCATGCCAATAAAACTCTTGTTTGACTGGGTGAGCACGCGGTTCCTGCTGCCGAACGTTGCCGTCTTGTCCGTGGTTGTGATCGTCAGCGTCACCGTCGAACGACTCGCCAAGTTGGCTCAGATCGCGCTCGACTCGGGACAAGCCTTGCGCAAAGATCCGCAGTGCGGCCAAGCGCTTTTCATGTTTCTTCCACCTGAACTCGCTCGCGGCCGTGAGTCGCGCAAGCGGGCGCGGACCCGACGCCCGTCGGATTAGTGGGGCCCGTCCATTAGGGGACAGCGATAGTGTGTCCTCCCTCGCTGGGACGACCCGATTACGCGCCTCGCGGGAGATGCCCAGTGCCTCCGCCACCGCCGACAACGACGACTTGCGACGTTGTCCCGGGAGCTCGAAGTTCTCGATGTACGTCGGCGTCCTCGGTGGGCTCAGGCTGTCCCCCGGATGCCCCTCCGACAAGCCCCCGATTAGCGTCGACGACTTGCGCCGGGAGGATCGCTCCGAGCGGCCACTTCTTGTGGACATCCCTGAGCTCTGAGGTCGGCGGCCGGTCAGAACCTGGAGCATTGTCGACCAGTTTTGCTGGCCGTGGGTTGGGTCGAGGAGCGATGACGACGCCGGGTTCGTCTGTGTTGATCGGATTTCAACTGTCTCCGGGGGCTTGGAGACGTGGTCATACGTGGTCACGCTCCCTGCCATCGTCGAGGTCGGCGGCGGATCTGCTCCAAGCATCAAGCGGCGACTGGACATTCGGACGCGCCGAGCAAGCCGCGCAGGTTGCGCCAGACTTGCAGGGATCGTGGCCTTCTCGTTCTTGATGAAAAAATTCTTGGCAATGTTGAGAAATGCCCGAGAGGTCTCCTCGTACTTGACCCCGACGACCTCGAGGATGCACCGTTCAACCCTCCGCCGAACGTCCACGGGCCAGATACGATCCCACTGCTGACGATCAAGTTGCAGGACCTGACAACTCCGCACAGCGCGAACAGACGCCAGGCGACGCGCCCCGGGGATGAAGAAGGCGAATTCGCCAAACAACTGCCCGGGTTCGATCGCCGCGAACACGACCTTCGACTGAGGCGAATACATCTCCGCGACACCGACCGTAAGGATATATAAACGGGTGCCCACACGCCCGCACTCGTACATGACATCCCCCCGCATGTAGATCTCCGCGTACATGATACTGGCGATGGCCTCGAGCTGGGCCCGCGAGAGGTCCTCAAATTCGGGTTGGGCGCGAAGCAACGACCCGTACATTTCGTAAAAGAGGTGGATGCGGAGGCCAGTCGGGAGGTCCCGGAAGATATCGACGACACGGAGGTCAAGCAGACACTCACTCTTGAACGTGAGACTTTTGATCGCCCGGTGTCGAAGTGGCTGTGGCAGCGCCCGCAGCTTGGCGTATTGGTCAAAGTCGGCCACCGTATTGTCGTAATCCTTGGCTGTCTTATCGAGGGTGATGAGGAGCATGTTGATCTTCCCGACGACCTGACCGATGAAGATCCACCCGAGAATGCACGTAAGCATCGAAAACACCGTCTCGAGAAAGTTGCGCGCAACAATGTCCCCAAAGCAGTCCACAGTAAACTATAAGAAGATCACACGAACAAATGAGCGTGTGCCGTCAAAATGTGAGTACCACAACGTACCGTCGAAAGGCACCAGTACATGGCGCGCATATAGTGCACGGGGACATTGCCAGGGTACTGCTCCAAGACGTCGTCAGCCGTGATCCAGCTTTCCTCGACTATGTCATACTCGATCTGGAGGCGACCGAGGAGGTAATAGACACTCCCAACATAGTGAGCCGTGGACAAGAAGATAAGGATGAACTTGTACAAGTCGAAAATGCTCGACAGTTTGGCGTTGCCCCGAAGGAATCGCTCCTGGATTTGCGTGTGAAGCTCGTCTAAGAGGGAGCCAAGTTGCCAGCTCCGAAGAAGACGCGGCAAGCGACAGCAGGTCATCACCTTGTATTCGCCAACGTAGAAAAGCGGCAACATACTCCAGCAGTCGACAGCGAACCAGCCTGCGCGATACCGCTGGCGGATAGCATCGGGGTCGAGGATTGTCTGTCCATGCTCGACGAACCCAAGCCATCGGTGCTTGATGTAGATGTCGGCGTAGAGAATCACATCAAAGAGATAATCAATCATCGTGAAGACCCACATAACCGAGTCTGAGGGCTGCGGGAGGAATGCGATGCGGAAGATGATGACATAAAAGTTGTAGATGAAGACGAAACCCACGAGGCGATGCCACCAACGTGCAAATGGCTTCTGAGGGTCACACACGTGGAGACCCCAACGGTTGCGGTGGATCCGCCGTGTAGCCGTCACATACAGCGACCGCGGAATGCCCAGCAGCTTGGCAATCTTGGCCTTGAGCATAAAGTTTTGCCGCAGCGATCGCAAGAGTGCTTCGTCGGCAGCGGTCTTGGCGGAGAGGCGAGCCGTAATCCCCTTGATCTCACCAGGGAAGCGACTGGCCATGGCAACGAAATCTCGCCGGCGAATCACCGCGACCTGAATGCTCGAGACAACTCGAACGTTGACCTGATAAATTCGAGGCCGAGCCGAGTGTGTGTGAATAAGACTTTCCTCTCCAAAGTAGTCGTGGCGCTCGAGGATGGAAATGGGGATCATTCCATCGACGCCAGGCACGAGGTTGTCGTCTACTGTCCCGAGACGGCGTATCTTGGGGATCTTGAGCATTGACCGGGTCTTGCGAATAAGCGCCGCCGGTGGCACAACGAAATTCGGCATTGAGGACACAAGGCTTGCCCGTGTAGACTCGCGCATCGATGAGACAGAGCGCCGAAGCTCTGAGAGCCGCTGTTCATTGCTGCTTCCCAGAACCTGACTCACAACGGAGGAGAGCCGCGTTGACGCCCGTTCGCCCCATGCAGTGCTTCTGCCGGAAAGACGCTGACCAGCGCGGCGGTAGAGATCAAAAAGTGACCCAGGGTCAACCTTGGCAAAGTCAGTGACCGTTGCCCGGAGCGGCGGTAACAAGAGCTCAACTGCGCCACTCTGGAGGACAAAAAACTCGGTCGCCACGTGACCTTCGCGAACAACCACGACACCCTCCAAAAAGATCTCACAACGGACAGTCTGCGCAAGTTCCTTGATGAACGTCGAGGTGGCGAGGTTGTCTGAGAAAAGTGGACAGCCCTGAAGATCTGCGGCGTAGAGCTTCACGAGTATATTTCGGCGCATCGACCTTGGTAGGTGGCTGCACAGCTCGTCATCTGTCACGGCACTGCCGTTGAGCTTCCACTTAGTATCGTAATAGCTTCGGATCATAACCTTAGTTGCTTCGGTGACATTCGGCACCGTTAACAGTGCGAGATTGATCTCTTCGACGCGATCCTGACGGACGATTGAGAGAATCGATAGCTGATTGAGGACGCTAGAGAGCACACAGCCCGTGAAGTAGCAGATATTGGCGCCAACAAAGATCCATAATGCCCCGATAATGCACTCGCGAGTCGAGAATGCAACGATCTCTCCATACCCAACGGTTGAGAGCAACACAATACTCCATTGAAGTGCTCGGAGGAATGGCGCGTCCACATCGAACGTGCTTCGGTCGTAGACGTACCACGTGCAATTTCCATAGAGACTCGCATCCTCAAGACACTGCGCGTTGGGGATCGAGTTCCTCTTCACCCCACCCACGGGAAGTCCGCCGCGATAGGTGCGGTAATCCCCGACGAGGAAGAACATGCAGGCAGCGATGTGGGCGGACGAGCAGCAGAAGATTACAACATAGACGAGGAGCCGCTTACTCGGAGGGTAGGCGTGGTCAACCATGATCTTGCGGAGAATGGCATGAAGTGCCCGGAGGCGAATGAGCCGGAAAAGGCGAAAAAAACGCATAAGGTAAACAAGTTCCGCGGCCATTGCATCTTTGGAAAGAATATCCCAGACCAGAGAAATCGGCGCGTTCGCGAGAACATCGAGCCACGGGCGGTCTTTCTCGATGTAATCCTGCCAAATAAGCGTTGGATCTAAGAGCAACAACATGGCGCCATGATCACCACCCGCGCGAGAAGCTTCGTTCATTGCCCGGAGATCACCGACTGATGAATCCGCCGCGATGGGGCTGTTGGATAATAGTTCCACAGGGCGGGCGAACCACCCCGCGCGAAGGTACCAGTCAACATAAAAGAACACCTCGGACGTAGTGCTGATAAAAAAGCTCAGCGTCTGAAAGCCAAAGGGAATGGCTCCAGTAGTCGGACGCCCAGGGTGGTTTAGAAGTCCAAAACCCCGCTGGAAGGCGATCTGATAAGGGACTTCAAAGATAAGCAACAGCAAAAGGCCGCATTGAACGCTGTTCCACACCGAGATGAAACGCGACGTCGGCAATCGCCAGGCAACAGAAGGATCCAGACGATTCTTCGCATGAAGTTCAGCGATCGTTTGCGTTACTGGTAGATCGTCGCCGGTGGTTGAGGCGGTGGATAGGTGCCGCCGAAGCGCCACGGTCGACTCGGCTGGACCGCCGCCGATAGGACCAGCTATGCTCGCGCGGCTCCGACGTTGGGCGTGCGTTCGGGACATGATGCTCGCATAGCGAATACGGGAAAAATGCTTGCGGACGGCATTACGGAACTGTCCAGCTTGGAGGAACCAAACCTCGGTGAAGAGTTCAGCCGTCAGTGTGTAGCTCGAGGTCTCGGGACCAAAGAGCGCGCGTTCGCCGAAGGCCATCCCCGCTGCGAGTCGCCCACAGGTTATGCCAACACAGTCGACCACGCGAATTTCCCCGGCTGCGACGACGAACATCTCCTCGGGGTCGCCATCACTGACGACGATCTGACCAGGGGCAAAGTAGTCCTTTTCGAGGGACCCCAGGATCGTTCGGACGAAAGCGCCATCGCGCTCCTTGAACAACGAGATCTACAAGATGGAGCCGTCAGGGATGGTTAAGACAACGTGACTGCATGGCGCGAGGGAAGAGACATGAGTAAAGTACCCGCTGGAAAAACTTGAATCTGACGAAATTCGAACATTGAGCGCGGTAGTGCGGCGGTAGAGTCTCAATGATGCGTTCCTCCTCGAGCCCGTTGCGCGTGCGCTGCATATACTGGAAGTATGACCGAACTCCGACAATTAGGTCCTCCGGCATCTTCCGGGTTTCCAGAAACTACCACAGGAAAACCACAATGTCAGCCCCCTGGCATCAGTTCAACGTATTGTCGTGTGGGACGGTACCTTTGTCGCCTGGGCAAGGCGAGTCGTGACGTTGATCGGCATGGTCGCATCTCGTCGACTGAAGAAAAAGGAATAGGCCGTGAGAACGGCCGTGGCCCAGAGACCCCCAAGGCCCTGCACCATCACCCTGTACAGCGTCTCGAGTAGTGTCGCCGGGACCAAATCTCCTTGGCCCAGCGTTGTCATGGTCTTGCAGCCCCAGTAGATACTCCGGAGGAACTGCCGCCAGAGCGACCCGTTCTCGAGTCGATCCTTGATGACCCAGGAGCCGGGGAGATTGGTGCCGGTGGGTGCGGGGCAGCGGTCAAAACGGTGACCGCACTCGTAGTGGGCGATGAGCATGTAGCCGCTGGCCACGACGTGGCAGAGGTAGGCCCCTGCCATGACCAGGTAGACGATCGCCGCGAGCGAGCTAAAGCTGAGCATCTGCACGACCCAGAGACGACGATGGCGCTCAATGAGGATGTCCGAGAACTGGCGCGGGTAGAGACTCAAGGCCTGAAGCCAGCGGCCGAGGCCGAGGGCGTGGAGGAGGTTGCGCTGACCGACAACAATGGCCACGATCTCCCACGGGAGGCAGTACAGCACCAACCCGAAGCTGTTAAGGAAGAGGAATTGCGGTAGCAGCAAGAGCGACGACGACGGCAGCGAGGAAGAGGATCCCGAGAGGCGCCGTGAGTGATTTGACGACCGTCGAGACGGGTGGCGGCCAGGATTTGAGCCATGAACTCGCTGGCTCACGTTGGTTTTCCCACTCTCAATGGCCATGTTGAAACTCCCCGGATGGTTGAGCGCCGGGAGCGTATCCGCCGCAGCCACCCGCGCGCCATGGTTGAACATGCGATTCATCTGCAGGTGGAACTCGGTGTCGGCATTACGGGCAAAGGAAAACCGCAGCTGGGTGAGGAACGAGGGCGCGTCGACGTGGACGCGTCGCCCGCGAGCCCCACATGTGACCCCGCAGAAGAGTTGTTGATGGATCCGCACGAGGAGGATCCCGAGCTCGTAGTGGAAGAACCAGATGCGG
This sequence comes from Lagenidium sp. CBS 127285, assembly GCA_023338185.1. Taxonomy (NCBI): domain Eukaryota; phylum Oomycota; class Peronosporomycetes; order Pythiales; family Pythiaceae; genus Lagenidium; species Lagenidium sp. CBS 127285. The sequence continues at coordinate 10,783 of JAADYI010000185.1, forward strand.
GTGAGCACGCCGATGAGATCGAGGGCGGTGAAGATCGTGAGCGCCGTCGTCCACGTGCTCGGGTACTCGTTCCACGGATCGAAGAGGAAGCCCAGGCGCCATGGGGTGCTCCAGATGACGTAGGTCGTGTCCAGGAAGCTGAGCCACGGGAGGAGCTCGTTGCCGAGCCATGGCGCGACGCGCTGCGACCAGCGCCGCGCTGGGGGCGGTCGATGATGACTGGTCGTCGTCGGCGTCGGCGTCGTGGTCGCGGGTTCGGGTGCGCGGCGCGCGGCCGCGGCCTTGCGGAGGTTGTAGTTGATGAGCCCAAAGTTGGCTTGGGCAAGCATCCGGGTGTTCTCATTCTTGGACCGAGAGGATTGCGGCGCGGCGGCTGTGTCGGTGGTGACGCCGTCGGAGGGAGTCGGCGTGGCGGTGACCGGCGTGGCCGCCCTCCGGGGGGCTCGGACCCGCGAGGACGACGAGAACCGGAGGCTCGCGCCGCTGAGTCCCCCGCTGCCATCGTCGCTGCCCCCGCCACCGCCACTGCGGAGGTTCTGGTCGTCGTCAAAGCCATCACCGCCGTCGTCGTCCTCGTCGTCCAGGTCCTGGACCAGGACCCCGCTCCGGCGGCTCGTGCTGCTCTCACCGCCGGCAAAGCGCTGGCTCAGGGAGACGCTGTGGGCCGAGTCGCCGCCGCCCCAGACCGGGCGCGGGCGCGTGGTCATCCGAAGGGAGCGCCGTGGGTCGGTCGAATCGCCCTCCTCAGCTCCGCCGCGGGACCGGGACCGGGACGTCGGGCCCGGGGGGCATCGACTGACCAACCGACGGACGCACGGAGCAACACGACACTGCGGCAGAGGCGCCGTCGAGTCAACGCCCGTGTGGGTGCCGTTGGCGGTGGCCCGACGTTAGGTGTGTGTGAGCCCCCACTTACGTATTAATAACGTGGGGGTGATGACATTATCCCCCCTGCCTCATGAACATTGGCGATGCAGGACCCTTTGGAGTTTCGACTTGGCCAAAACGCTGCGTATTATTTTTAGATTCGATTCGTATCGAACAACACACAGAATAACAACAACAAAAAATCAAATCGGGCTCGTATCCGTTACGTCATTGTCGGGCAGTTTGTCGGCTGCTCGGACTGTGCGAGAGCTGATGATGGCGGCGGCGACGTTGGAGGTTTTAATCGTGAACGACGCCGGTGCCGGGCCGTGGAGTGGAGATGCAGCACTCGGTCGGCACAGCACACGGCACAATGCTGACACCGTCCCCCACGACTTGACCACTGGAGCGTTTACCTTCTGTTCAGTCTTGGTGAATAATTCCAGAATCATGTGGACCACGCGACTCGTTCATGTTTGTTCTGTTGTTGGTGGCTGGTTGTCGACACAACCTCTAAACCAAAGACCACCAACGACAACCACCACCGCCATGGCCCAGGGCGCGACGTACCTCAAGAAGAATGCCGGCAAGGTGAAGAACGCCTCGGCCAAGCCCGGGAAGAAGGCGAAGCAGTACTCACACAAGATGTCGGCGGCCAAGTACACCAAGAAAGGAAGTACGTGGCTTGCGGGTGGGGGCCGAGGGAGCGTCAGCGGTCGTTGTTGATGATGATGATGATGAACCTCGACACAGACCCCACCGTCGAGGTCCGACGCGGGGCCAGCGGCTTCAAGAACCACGGCGGGAAGGAGGTCACGGGCTTCATCAACCGCAACATCGAGGAGGTCATGGCCAGCCGCGTGCTCCAAAGCGGCACGTCCCTCAAGATGCGCGACATCCGTGCGACGGGCAAGGAGCGACTCAAGGAGATCAACGTCAATGCCCGAACCAAGAAGCGCAGCCGCGTCGAGCAAAAACTCCAGGCCCTCGAGCGATCCATCAAGGCACAAGATGAGGGCGAAGAGCGGATCAAGCGGCCCACGGCCGCGGCCGTTGTCAGCAAAGAGTAAGACCCACCTGTACACTGCTCAATCCATTATTTTTTTTATCTATGCCGAAAGGATGGGTCTGGTGTGCCAACTCGCATCGACATCCTCCTCTCAGAGCAACAGCGGCAGCAGGGTCAGCGTGCCAAGGACAATACCACCAACACTGCGCGAACATCCCAAAGCCGCCGATTGACCGTCAGCCTTTCGAGTGCCCCCGTCATGGTGATCGCTCTTGCTGGTCTTGTTGGCACTCCCTGTTCCGCCGCTGGTACCGACGGCCTTCGAGAGCGTCGGAAAGACAAACCCCGGCGGAGGTGCCTGGCAGCCCTCGAGGTCCGTCTTGCAGACACGACAGAGTTGTGAGTACGTCTCCCTGCGGCAGCCAAAGCCCATGGCGCATTTCTTCACGTTTTTGTAGCACGGAGGATTCGACTGGCTGAGCTCAGAAATCGATGGCAGCGGTGCCATGCGCTCAACAAGTGACTGGGAAACCAACGGCGTTCCAACGATGAGCCTGCCTCTCGTCAAATTCTGATACATGTCGATCAGATGCCTCGCACGAGCGGCATTCTGCCCCTGATCCTGGGGGTACGCCCAGAATTCAAGTCCAGACTCCCACACGCCGTCTTGCGAGCCCTTGAACTCGACCCCACCGTCGCGACAGAACTCTGTGAAGTTCGCATAGAGGCGGCCGGTCGTGGGACTGGAGAGGCGGGTGATCCCAACGACGTCGTCGATGGCGACGTAGCCGAGAATCTGGTACGTAAACGTGCAAGTCAGACCATCGGGCATGACCCGGTGGTCACACAGGCCCCGGCGGGTCTTGAGGCGGCACTCTGGTGTCTTGTTTGCCCACACTTCTAGAGGGCACGTGTTGGGAAAGGAAAACCAATAGTTATCCGGGTAGGGCGCTCGAATATCCTGTTCCTTGGACTCGCCACCGACAAATGGCCCAACGTTGGGCTCGCCCTTGTCCCCATTGAAGTAGTAACACTCCTTGGGAAGAATCGCTTCGCCAGAAACGGTCGTCCCCGAGGGGGAACAGCGACCTTGGTCCATCGGGATCATCGGCCCGTACTCACTCTGATCCGCACTGTCCTGGTAGAGTGCCAGGGTCTCGTTCGTCTGGGCGATCATGAGCTCGTAAAAGACAATATAGCGCATATTGTTCTTGCGCTCGCAGCGCAGGGACTCTGCTCGGGTATTGTAGTTGATGCCCTCTGCCTGAACGTACATGAGCGCTCCCTCGACTGAGGCCGTGTTGACGCCGTCCATGCCCGCGCGGTAGCCTTCCTCAAACACCTCGGCGCCATGAGGAGAGACAAACTCCCCGTATTGCTGATGGAATATCGGGGCCTCGCTCTGGACCCTCGCGTGGACGACCCGCACCGGAGTCATGTGATACTCCCCCACGGGTGTCGTTTGGCGTGTGAGCGTTTGCATCCAGAGTTGGCTCGAGACGACGGTGTCACGTGTAGTAGCATTCGCCGGCGAGCGGACATCTATCGTCGACGCAACTGGAAGCGGGGAGACGCTTGGTGACGACAGGAGCGGCGAAGAACCTCTTGGTGGATCTTGGGCCATTGCGATCGTTGCGAGGCTGGCGGCGCCAAGAAGCCACCACTGGACCACCCACATCACCGGGCCGACTCTTATGACCAACGTTGCTGCTTCTCGTCGACTCCAAGACTGGAACCAGCGAAGAGCGACGTTGGACCAGAGGGATTCCCACATATTCGACGTGGCGGGCATCACATGCACCCCACTCAATCATCCTCCCAGGATGTGATTGACAACCAGCAAGAAAGGGCATCAACTTGAAATGCTGAGGGTGGATCCGCTCGTTGGGACATTTTGATTGGTGGATGTCGGTGGATGTAGCCATCAGTGGATAAGATCGCCGCTCCTGTCGCAGGGTGGCCACACGTCACACTTTTCAAAAATCCTCGATCCATCGATCAAGATGCCATCATCACCAGCGCGGTCGCGGGTGGTTCTCCGTATTTTCGCCATCCTCATCGCTCTCGGTCGCAGCCTGGCGGCGACTCCGACCCCGCCGCCCTCGGTGGCGCCGGAGGATGATGCCATCCTCCAGCTCGCCCCGCCGCCGGGGCTCCTCACGACCGATGCTGAGTTTGACCCCAAGACACTCGAGGTGATCCAAGACCGGACGGAGGATATCTACTCGATTGCGGAGGTCTGGACCGCGGCCCCGGGCCTCCGCTCGCGACTCAAGGGCTATGCCCATCCCGACACGGAGTTCCACATGAGACCCGTTCGCGCGATCCACGCCCGCGCCGTCGGCGACATGCCCCAGTGGGACTACATCTACACGCGGTTCGTCTCCAAGTACGGCATCGAGGACCCTGACGGCACTGGCTACGTCGCAGCGCTGGATACAGTCACGACGGCGTCGGTCGAGGGTGCGCTAATGTATGTCCAGTCGGAGGCGATCAACCAGTTTGGCCGCCTGGGCAAGGGCCGCTGTCGTCGGAAGAACGGCATCAGCTACGTGGTTTTCTACGAGATGCTCATTGCCCAGCCCAATGCCTCGCTGGCGATGTTTACGGACAACACGACCATCCCCGAGTATGGGCCCTACGTGCCCATGGAACACGGCCGCTGCTCGCCCATCAACGCGACGCAGGGCACCCCGCGCTTCCCCCGCGCGTGTCTGATGTTCAACGGTGACGACGGAGAGCCGGTCGTTGGGCCCTTTGTCGGAGCCGAGGCCAAGCCCATGGAGGGCTCGCTGGCTCCGTACCCCGACGCCTACTGGTTTTCGTTCCCCAACACTTGTCCGCTCGAGCCCTGGGTGACCAAGACCCCGGCGTGTCGAGCCGCGAGCCGCCGGGGCCTCTGCCCACCTGGCAAGTCCCCCGATGGCGTCGTATGCACCTTCACGTATCGGATCCTGGGCTTCATCCCCCTCGACGATGTCGTTGGGATCACGGCGATGAGCAACAACGTCACGGGCCGGCGCTACGTCAACTTCACAGATTTTTGCCGGTATGGAAACATCGAGTACTCGGCGTGGGCCAAGGGGGAGATGCACCGGTCGTTGCCCTTTTGGGCATTCCCCATGGACCCCACCGCCAATGCCCGTCGCATCAAGCAGCTTCTTGACGCCTATGGGGCGCTGACGACACCGACGAACGTGTCGACGTCGGTTCATCCGCTGCTCCGCCAGCGGATGCGAGCACTCCCCTCTGTTGATGAGCTCGCTGCAGAGAACCCGCCATGCTACTGGACGGTCCGAGAGTGCGCCGAGGCACCCCGCGGCTGCAAGCGCGTAGGCTACGCCCAGCTCTGCAGAGTCTGCAAGGTACAGGAACGCGGTTGTGTAATCGCTCCTGTGACGTTTCGATTCCCAGAGCTCGAGAATTCATTACATTCATCGGCGAACGCACGTGGAGGAAGCGACCGGGGCGGTGACGAGCCGCAGACAAAGAGCCAAGCGACGTCAATGGATAGCAACCTGGTGGTGCTGCTGCTTCTACTGATGGTGTCCGTCGTCGTGCGCAGTGAGGCTGTGCTGCTGCCATGAGAAAAGCTGCTGTCAGAACTGTCGCTTGTGCCCATGGAGGTGGCAAGCAGAGTGGACGAGTCGTAATCGCGTGTGATCCCCCATGTCGTTTTCTATTGTGGTTAATGAGATGGTTGCGTTCTAATCCTCGCGTCCTCCGCGGTCACTTATCACTTGTACACGGGCGCGGCGCGTGCATTCCAGCGATGATGGTGAAGCCACTGTCACCTTGCGCACACGCACTCACACACAAAACGCAGACATGCAAAACAGCCACATGCACACCCATACCCCCGGTCCTTACTCGCAGAAGTGGTCCTCCGGAGTCGGTGGCGCCGGGCTCGCGCGGTCTTCGCGCTTGGACTCGGAGCCAACACTCGACTGCTCGTAGGAGTTGATCGCGCTGCCCCCGTCGGGGATTGCGTATGGGGGAGCATTAGTCGTGGCTGCTGGGGTAGGCGAAGTCGTGGTTGCGGCAGGCGGTGATGGTGGTGTCACCGATGGGGTGGCCGATGGTGCGGGCGTGGCAACAGCGGGGTTCTGATCGGGGCTCCCGCTTGTCGGAGCCGGGGCCGGTGCTGGGGTGACAGTCGGCTGCGATGGGGACGTGGCCGGCACCGGGTTCTGCTGATCTGGGCTCCCGCTCGTCGGCACAGGCACCGGGGTGACAGTCGGGGCATTGGTGGAGGGAGACGGCGTGGTGGGCGTCGAAGGCTGCGGCGGGGGTGTCGGAACGGGGGTCTGCGTGCTTGGCGTCGTCGGGGCGGGTGTGGGCACTGGGCCGCCCCCGGAGCCGTATATCCGCGCCACCGTGGCCACGTCCTGGGCCGAGAGCTCCCTGGCGCGACCAAACGAGTTATCGAGGCTCGAATCGCACATGTCGATCGTCGGCTCAACGCAGCCTTCGGCGGAGGACTGCGTGACGTCGCAGTAATTCTTCGTGCGGTCGCGGGGGATGCAGAGGCCCGTCTCCCGGGCGTAGTGCATGATCGACATGGGGTCATACGCCGTCGAGAGCCCATTCTGGGTCTTGATATAGTTCTCCGAGCCCAAAGTCAGGGCATTGCGCAGGACCACGACCGCCCGGTCCGGGTGCGTGTGCTCGTGGATGAGCCCGAGGATGTGACCGAGCTCGTGAACCGCGACGGAGAAGCCACCGTCACCATTGAAGCACGCCGGCCCAAAGTTGAGCTTCATCGGCGTGTTCGCCGCATACCCGAGCGTCGCGGAGCAGTCGCTGGGGCCTTCCCCGCTGACAAAGGTGAAGGCCTGTGTGCAGCCCCCACAGACCTCGGGTTTGCTCGTGCCGTACTTGGCCGCGCACTCGCTGAGGGGGATGAAGCGGGCGGTGGTCTTGGTGTGGAACTCGTCCATGGCGCGCTGGAAGACACCCTGCTGCTCGGCCGAGAATGGGGACGGGGACAGGTGCTGGTAGCACGCGACGCCCCCAGGCCAGTAGTTGTTGCTCGCGCTGAGGTAGATCCCGAGCTGGCGGCGACTGGCGTGGATCGTGGCGTCGTCGCAGGGGATCGCGGTGCCTTGGGTGTGGTCCCGGAGACGCGTGTCGACGTAGCACTTGGCCGCGACGGTCGTCGGGGACGTGGCCTCGCAGCGGGCGTAGATGGAGCCGTCGACGCCGTGGGCGCCGGTGACGTAACGGACCTGCGCGGGGGCGAGCGTGAGCCCGCCGACCTCGCAGCTCGGGGTGGCGGCGTCGGCGGTGATCGCGCTAAGGGTCAGACAGGCAGCGGCCGTGAGGGTGAGGACGCGACGGGGGGTCATCCTTCGGACGAGTGGGACAACGGAAAAGATTTGAGGGGGGGGGGAGGGCGGAGGAGTCGATTTGGATGGGGATGCCGACAAGAGCCCGCAAATGCCCAAATGAAAATGTCGCTGGGTGTTGGTCGCTCCCTAGCTTTGGAGTGGCGCTCCCCCCCCCCTCCCCTCCTTTAGATGACCCGAGCGAACGCATGCTGCCCGCCGCCGCCCCTATCCCATGCAGGATACCGCCCGCATTGCCAGCCTGTCGTCCGCTCGTGTACTCACGCCCCAGACGACCCACAGAGGCGGCGTAGAGGGTTCGCAGTTGTCGTAGGCGTGCTTGGGGCCATGGGTAGGTGCGTGTAGAAGACGGATCCGCGTCACGCGTTGCCAACGTTTAACCCCCCACTGGCCTCAAGTGCCCTGGCTCGGACAGGGGGCTTGGCTCAAGTCCCCCGTTACGACTACTGTACTGTACTGCCCAGCACATCCCGATGAGATCCCCCCGCCGTGTTGTTGCTGTCGCCGCCAGGGCCATCGCCGCAGCTGCCGCAGCCCGAGTCCATTGGGACTTGTGGGCCCGAGGCCGTAAAGGGCCGACAGGGTGCTGGCGAGATGCACTTCCCCCCCGTTTCAATGGTGACGAGTTGAGGTGCCGACGCCACAGGAGGAGTGGAGCGGACCTCGCCGGCTTGTGGGTGGTCCTCGGACCGTGTGGCCCCAGCACATCCACGCACATGGCCCACCGCCGGACCAACATGGCCCCATTGTCGAGCAAAGGTAGCGGCGTCCCATCCAACCCCGACCTTTACCATACAGGTGGGTGGTTACTCTGTACTCCTAGAGATGGCTACACCCTCTGGTGTGACCGACCACCAGACACCATTGAACCAACAAACATGGCAAAAAAGTGTATGGATTGATTGATGATGCGCCGTGCGGTGGCCGGGGCCCTGCTGCGCCCGGCAAGGGTCTAGTTCTCGTCGTAGTGGTAGGGATCGACGTCGCCGTGGGGGGCCATGATCTCAGCCGGGATCTCCTCGCCCTCGGCGGGGACAAACGTCGGGTACGGGAGCGGGACGCTCGGGGCCTTCTTGCGGGCGTCCGTAACCCGGACGATGCCGCCATTGTTCCCGGGGACGCTGCCCTTGACGTACAGCAGGTTCCGCTCCGTGTCGACCTTGACGACCCAGAGGTTGTCGCGGGTCACGCGGACCCCACCGAGGCGGCCGGGCATCTTCTTGCCCTTGAACACCTTGCCCGGGTCCTGGCACTGGCCCGTCGAGCCCATGTGACGCTGGGTCTTCGAGTTACCGTGCGACGCCGGCTGACCGGCAAAGTTGTGGCGCTTCATGACACCCGCAAAGCCCTTGCCCTTGCTCGTCCCGCACACATCCACATACTGACCGGGGACAAAGTGCATCGCCGAAAGGGTCGTGCCTGCACGACACAAATGACAGAGCATCCGAGATCAGCGACAAATTCAACCATGCCTTGCGATGTTCCACTAACGTACCAAGAGGGATCAAACCATCCTCCGAGACTTTGAACTCCTGCAGCTGACGCTTGGGGCCGACGCCGGCCTTCTCGAGGTGGCCGAGAACGGGCTTGGTGATGTTGCGGGCCTTCCGGAGCCCAACTCCAAGCTGAAGCGAGCTATGGCCATGGCGGTCGGCAGTCTTGATCTGCGTAACCTGGCACTCCTCCACCTGGAGGACCGTGCACGCGTGGCGGTAGCCAAAGTGATCCCACACGGGCATCATGCCAACCTTGACGGCGAGCAGGCCCGTGCGCTTCTTCTCCGGGCTCCAGTCCTTCTTGACGAGCTCCGTAACCTCCGTCACAGCTGTCGACGACACCGCGGCGATGGTGGACATGGGCTGCGTTGAAAGCAGCGCCGATGGCGCGCGGGGCGCCAGCACGCGGCGGATCGTCGGCACGAGCAGGCGCATGGCGATGGGAATCACGCCCCAATTGCTTCGGAGTCACTCGATACAGCCGCTGGTCACCACCACTCGCCCGCCACACAATCCTCAAATGAGGGCTTAAGGTCCAAGGTGGTGTGGCAGACGCTAAATTCACCTGCGAGTTACGCCACTGGGAAGTTACGCAAACGGATACTGGTAAAATACAACCAAAAAATTCATGACAACCCTTGAAAGATGCGGGTTACGTCCGGACTTTACACCGACAGCGTAACCCCCCAGGAAGTGTGCCCATGTGGTTGCTGTTCTCGGATCGTCGTCATCACCACAGCCTTCCCCTGCAGCAGTCGACGACGACGACGCCGATGGCTCGCGTGCTGTGGCGCCTCGTGCCGTCGCTCGTCGTGCTCCTCGCCGTGACGCGGGGGACCGTCGTCCTGGGGCTCCTCCATGGGCTCCTCTGGGCCGCCGTGCGCCTCGTGCACGTCGGGGTCCTCGTCAGTGGGGGGCTCAGCTTCTGGTGGCTCCTCCGGAGCTACCAGCTCGGCATTGAGCAGGAGCTCCATGAGCAGGCGTGGGCCAAGGTCCAGTTCATCCAGCGCTACCGCCGGCTACGCCCCCCGACGACCGCCCGGGCCCCGGGTGGCACCGCCGGAGCCGGTGGCCCCTTGTCACCGGGGGCGACGACCTCCGGCGCCATTGGGCGCACGTCGCCATCGACGAGCGGGACCAGCGCCCCTGCGGTCGAGCTGGGGATGCTCGACGCGGGCTTCCAGCTCAAGGTCCTCAAGCGCCTGCCGATCCCCACGCACCTCCGGACCACGTGGGGGCTCCCCGCCGAGGTCTGCAAGGAGATCGCCGCGTTTGTCCAGCTCGCCGTCCGCGAGTACGTCTCGCACTGGTTCCAGCCCATCTCGGGCAACGAGGACTTTCCCCAGGACGTGCGTTTCCTCCTCGCGGATATGTTTGGGGCGCTCGTGGCCCGCTGCCTCGAGATCGACTCGACCGAGGCCCTCATGGCCGTGGCCAACGCCGTCGAGCTCCTCCGCCTCCACCTCGGGTGGTTCCGCGAGGCCTACGCGCAGCTCGCCGAGGACCACCCGGAGGTCTTTGAGGACGACCCGAGCGATCGACACCTCCGTCGCCGCCAGGAGCTTCTCGCGATCCAGGCCCAGGCCTCCCCGTTCCTCCACCCCGCATGCGCCACGGCCCCCGCCCCTGCTGCTGGAAGCGGTACCAACGGCAACAAGAAGTCGGCAGCCGGAGACAGCCCCGAGATCGTCTACCTCCGCCACGTCGCCGCGCAGCTTTTGATCCAGCTCAAGCCCGAATTTGGCCAGCAGTGCGACACGAACCTCTTTGTGTCGATGATCCTCCACCTCCTCCGCGAGTCGTTGGTCTTCAGGGGGCTCAAGCCCTTGTTCGAGTACGCCCTCCCACGATATGCCAATGAGATGGTCCTCTCGGCGTTGAAGCCGTTCCTTGACGATAAGGACACCGAGCCACTCTCGCCCGCTGGTTCACTTGATGCCATGTCTCCCACGCCCACATCAGGGGGGCTCGGGTTCTCGATGCCGCTCTCACAACTCAACGCGGCGTCCATCGAACTGACCAAGCTCCGGCCCCTTCGAGCCACGAGGTCGTTTCTCTACAAGGCCAGTAAGCGCAGCTCCGAGCAGGCTGAGGCCGCCTTCCAGGCCGTGATGGATGCCGTCTCCACGGCGGCCACCAGTGCGGGCATCAACTCGACCAACCCGACAAGCCCCATAGGTGCTGAAATTCTCTTTGGCGACAATTTCTGGTCCGAGTCTGCAGCATTTGGCATCGTGTCCCCACGTTCACCCGGCCCGGCATCCCCGACATCAGCACCTTCATCCAATGAGAAACGGGGACATTTTGCGTCAATTTTCTCGCTTGAAGATCGCATCACGTTTCCGAAGACCGCGCGGTTGATTCCGGGTCGCGCAGGAAGCGGGGCATCAAAGGGGGATGGGGCTCCATCATCTACATCATCGAACACACCCATGGATGACCTCAAACACATGAAGGCAAACTTCGAGTCCAGCCTCAATTCTTCAATATTCAAGGTCAAGAAAACGTTTCGAAACATTGGTGGCCACCTTCAGGACCCGGTTGGAACAACCACACAAGCAGCTAACCTTATCAAAAGGCCTGGGAAGCTTTTCCAGAAGGCTCTGCGGAGAGGAGATGCGAACAGCGCCACTCTTAGCCCAGCAGTCCCGCCGAATGAACTGCCGTCGACGCCAACGGGCACTTCCAGAACAGAAGAAAATGTCAAGGAGCTACAGATGCAAGATCGAGTGCTTTTATTGCTGGACAAAACGATTGGAAACTTTGTTAAGATGCACAACGAGCGTCCCGAGATGCGTAGCTCTGCACGGTCTCGGGAGCTCTATGAGCTCTTATCAGCCATTGAAGACATTTTCATGGTTGGATATCGAAAGCCAGGAGTTGAAGAAGAATCTGGTGAACCTATCTGTGGCAGCAATTTCCGCTCGGATAATGATGGCGATGGACAGACAGCTTCGGCCACTGTTGCTGGCCTGCAATCCACGAAGGTGCCAGACATAAGTGATGCACCGACTGTACTCGACCCTAGCCAGCTCTACTGGAATTATCTAGCCCAAGAACGGCCAGAAACGCCATTTCTCAATGATCATTGGAAGTTTATCGCTTCTCAGTGCCCTCTGTGCGGCGACAGCGAGTCTTTCTTTTCAACTCGAGGTGTGCAGTGGATTTTGATTGCGTTGGAGAAGGGCATGCTCTGGGAGTTCGTCACGGCTCTGCACTTGAATCGCCGCTTGACTGAACAATTTTACGAAGATCACGCAGTGCTACGGAACGGAAGGTTGATGGAAAAGGTACTCAAAGCCTTGTTTCCGCTAAACAAGCTCAGGGTAATCTTTGAGATACCTCACCTTCTTGGACGCAAACATGAACTCGAGCAAGAACTCGGAGTTTCAGGAGTCCGTAGTGCTCGCCCAGCTACTCAGGCTGTTCGTGTCGTGGAGACAGTTTGGGAGGTTGAGCGATATGTTCCGATCCATGGTTGGGTCAAATCCCAGGACAAGCGCTCAAAGGAATTACCGTCATCAGAATGGATATGGGAGAATCAGTGGACGCTCGAGTCTCCACGTGTTGTTGATGGAAATGCTGGGAGTGATTCATCCGACAATGAGTCTCGGACATGGCAATATGCGAAGACCTTCGACGATCGCTTCCATGATAAAGAAAAAAAGTTCGACTCAGTACGGCGGCGCAAGTGGACAAGACGGCGCCGGCAGCTTCCATTTGTGCTATCGGTTCCTACAACGAGTTTAACGACACCTCACAGCTCAGCGATAACAAGCCCCTCTGCGTCGGGAATTCCCATTTCGCCAACGTCAGTGCTTTCGCCGTCCAGTACGTCTAGCAGTCCTCGACGAGGTTCAAGTCGACAGCCCAGTTTGGGCGATGACAGTGTTGATTCATCCCCAAAGAGGCCGCACAGCCCAACGTTGTCGAAAAGGCGATCATCAAGCAACGACGCCATTGGTGACGTTGCTGACTATCTGCGAAGTTCAACAACGTCGCCGCCGTTGATAAAGAAGAAGAGAAGCTCCAACTCATCGTTGAAGCGAGCAAACAGTGCACTTACGAAGGCTGCAGCTATAAAGGCAAGAAGCGACGCACTAAATCGTTCCACGTTAAGTGATGACGATATGGGGTGTGATGCTGAGGTAGATGACGAGGCAAATCTTTGTTTTCGGTGCTTGAAACCTCTTGCTACCATCATCAAGGACGATAGGTGTCAGAGTTGCCAACAGCGTTGTTGCTCTTTTTGTCTCGACTTTTTCGCCTTCATGGTATACCCACCACCTCTGGAAACGACCAAGAAGGAACAAGTTTGTGGAAGTTGTTATGACCGTTTCGTGATGAAGTATAAACTGAAGGTCGATGCACATGTCAGCAAATACCTGATCAAAATGGATAAAGAAAAGGATCGGGAGACTTCAGACCCGTGCAGTCCCAGTAGCTTTGGTAGCAATGGAGGAGGATCGGGGAAAATGGGATCTTCTACGAACTCTAGTGTGAATCATCATGAGTTGGATGGATCACAACGGTACGAAATTACCGTTCAACTGAAGGATGAATCTACGTATGCATGGAGCGCAGTGAAGTCATTTGGTGACTTCGAGGCTCTGGAAAAAGAACTGAATGACAAGCTGAAAAAACAGGAGAAGAAGCACGGTCCAGGTTTTCGAATGCGTCATTGGAAAGGGGTTGATTACTCAGAGATTTTGAATGTCGAACCCACTCTCAAAGCACTTCCTCCAGCTGCTTTATCGTCATACGAGAAACGGTTGTTTGTTCTCGAGGAATACTTGCAAAGAATCCTTCAGTGTGACACGTTGTGCCAAAGTTCTGTTGTTCAAAGTTTCCTCCTCCTGAATAATGCAAACGGAGTCGGGCTGTCCGGAAGTTTGGATAAGGGCGAAATATCAATGGGGACGAGTACAGTCGCTGGAAGTGGTAGTGGCAGTGGAGTCACCGCTGCGGCGTTGGAAAATGGTCGTTACCGAAGAGGAAAATGGATTGCACCTGAAGCAAACACCAAAGAAACCAAGATGAAATCGCTCCAGAAGCTTGAAGTAAGCCTATTTGCGATTCTCCAAGAAGTGTTCGAGTTCGATGGTATCGGAATGGTTCGCCGACAGCTTGTTAGCATGTCACGGTCGTTTATCAAAGCTTTTCTCAATGCTAGTCACTTCCGGAAGCTGGAGAAACAGTACCTATCCATCCTGACGGACCCAAAGAAAATGGCAGCCACTATCAACAGCTTTCGAATGTACATGTTTCCGGATGTCTCGCCCGAGGTACCGCCAGTGAATCTGAGTTCTGAAGAGATGCAAGAACTCCGGAAAAACTGCCTTGAGGCTATCCTCGCCAGTTTTCCTCCCGCGGCAGTGTCGTTGTTTGGTGAAATCTCTTGCGAAAATGCAAGCCTAAAGCTCCACGAGTTCCTGCAGCACGAAGTCTTCGTCAAGAATTTGATGTTTTCCCTTTGCGATGAATTCGTGCACCGCCTCTTTCCAGATGCCGCTCCGTTCGTTCCAAGAAGCACAAGGAACAAGTCGAATTGATCAGAGCTCGATCAGAACTTTCAAATCTGACGAAATCATGGCCCCAACGAAGATGTGTTCTTAGAATCGTAGTAGTGGTGGGCAACAACTGCCCGTAAGAGCTCCCATCGCCATCCAACGCGATTGAAATTGTACAACAATGCTTGTTATTGTGTGAAGAGCAAATCCTTTACGACTGAAAACAAATCAAGGACCACAGCGGGCCGCGCAAAGCCCGTAGGTAATGACGCATCTCCCGGCAGCCCCAAAAGCCGGTGTGAATCCAAGTTGATAAGTGTCGACCGTGTAATCTCTTGGGGTTCAACTAGATGTGGTGGTGAGGTCAAGGCGCCGTTGACGACTGAGTGAAGCTTGAACTGCCGTACGCTAAGATCCCGAGTGAAGCGAAGGCAGAGTATATACTGGACGCCGGGAAAGTGGCTCCACTCCTCTGCTCGCTCGTCTAGCTGTGGCCACCGCCTTGCAACGCCAATTTCGACCTTCAGTGTGTGGAACTCGGTCCACGCCATGTTTGAAGGACGTCGGGCGCCGAGGCCTTCGTTGGGTCCAAAACTCGCATCGGGCTCCAAGGGCACGAGCGCATTGACGTACGTGGAACCGCACGCGAGGAGATGGCGCGCGCCGGTCCCAGTGGCCGAGAGCATGGCGACGTCGATGGCGCAGCGGCAGAGTTCGTGGACTTGGTTCGGGAGCTCGACGACGTAAATCTTGCCCGCCCGCCACATCATGGATCGGGACATGAGCTCCTGTTCGTCCATGGCCTTGACGTAGAGCACCCAGTCCTGGAACGGTGCCTCGCAGAGCTCAAAGCCCGGATCGGTCTCGGGGCGATCGGGGGCAAAGAGCGCGGCCTCGATGCGGGCAAAGTCGAGGTCATCGACAAACTCATTGATGCGGATCACGGGCATTTCGCCGTTCCGGTGGTGGCGGCGGCAACGGCGCGCGGAGGCAGTCGACCACACACGCACACACACACCCGGTTGGTGTTGGTAATATATAGTGCGTGCCCCCCCCCCCC
>JAADYI010000186.1:0-26059 GCA_023338185.1 Lagenidium sp. CBS 127285
AGCCCACACCACCCAAGTGCCCGTTCCAGGACGTCGATGTCGACTACGTTGGAAACGACCTCAAGCAGGTGGAAGTTGGGAGCCTCGCAGAGTGCTGCGATTTGTGCGCCGAGACCGATGCGTGCGCTGCCTACACCTTCCAGACAATTCCCACGTCGGTGTGCTACTTGAAGAGTCGAGCCGGACGTGGCAAATCCGCACCAGGTCTCGTGTCGGGATTCCTCGCCCGCGAAAACAAGTGATGTAGCAGGGAGAACACCTACGTTGTTCGAGTCGAACTAGGCAGTCAGGAGCCCGCAACACACGAGCTACGGTCTTTGTATTCGTACCAACGACGCTGATGCGATGACTACAGTAGAATTGTGATTGACGACCAGAACATGATTAGTCAAATTCCCGCAATGCGGATAACCGTAACCGTCACCGATCCCGCGGGTTTGTTGAGACTTCTGGGATCGTGTTGGCGGGTTGAAGCACAGTTTCCCATCCGAGCAACAGCCTAAGCCACCCACTCTGTCCGGAGGTGGTGCGATGCCCGAAGGCGATTAGTCCACGTTGATCAGTGACAGTCCGTCCCCACACCCAGCGACCTGTGAGCGCTGACGGGCAGTCGGAGACGGATACTAGTGTCGACGACATGTCGCAGACGAAATCCTCCGTAGACTTCAGTCGGGAATTCAGTCGGCAACACAATAGGCACAAATCTGCCACACCGGTGGCGCGAGGCACCAGTGAGTTGAGAGTGGTGTCGAATGACGGCATCTTCCTGTACTGTACGTTCTGAATAGATATTTCGTAAAACGACCACGCGAGCGTGTGGTACTGGTACAACCAGGGACGTGAGCAAGTTTGCGCGTGGTGACCGGATACCTTATCATCCATCAGGTACTTCGCGACTCGCGAGTCGCAAGGAATCGCAACGCAACAAATCACATGCGCACGTAATGTGATGAGTCACATTTCCGCAATGCGGATAACCATCACACGACCGCGAGATTTATAAACGATGGCGTTGGTGGGTTGAATCATAGTTTCCCATCAACTGCCCTGGGGCTCTCGGCCGAGACTTACAGCATGTTTCCCACGGGCTCAGTCCCCCGCACGATGTCCTCGTGAGGGCGTTGCGATTTCGCGCATTCTTCGTCTCATCCTGCGACCAACTTCATTTCATTTCGCAATTCGCTTCGATCTGCCTACGTCCCTGCTGGATTCGCTCGTGCTGCCACTCAAGGATGTCAGGCCTCGTGCGAGCTGTCCTGCTGACCGCGGCATTGAAGATCGCCGTTTTGGTCGCCAGCGCTGACGCTGGTGACGAGCTGATTCGGTTCATCTACTTTGTACCATCCAATGTGGACTTCAACCACCGTGTCTATGATGCCATCCAGAAGCGAGCTCGGCTCTTCGTCAATTGGAACCGTGAGCAGTTTGAGGGCCGGGCACCGGATTTTCGCGTTGACTACATGGGCGGGGGGAGCACCCCTGGGAGTGGTATGTCTACGACATCGACGCGTACAACCAGGCTCAAAACAAAACCGACCCGTGGTGGCCGTATCTCGCGACCATGCAGGTCTATCTCGAGATCAAGCAAGTCCTCGGTGACATCTCCAAGAACCCGAACACCAAGGTCTTTGTCCATTTCCACGAGTTCGCCCCGATCGAGGACGTGGGCTCAACGGTCTACGAGGACGCACACTATGGGATGCTCACGGTCAAAGACTTTGACAAGGCCTATCTCAACCTCCCCACCCACTACCTGGGGCTGGCGTACTGGTTTGGCTACCTCTGGGGCGCCAACTACGAGCCCGGCCCGAGTTGCATGGGTGACGGGTATTACACGGATCACTGTGACTACACTGAGAGCACCAAGACGCTGGTCCTTGCCAAGAGCGGGCGCTTCTTCGACGAGCACATGGGCCGAAACCTCGGTGTCCAGGAACCCCCACCCACGGACCTCCACCTCGGAGACCCATGCGGCGAGCCCACCGGCGAGAAGAAAAGCTGCCCCCACCGTGCGTACTGCCAGCCTTGGAACGAGTGGACCGCCAACTGCGAGCCCACGCCCACCAAATGCCCCTACCAGGACGTGGACGTCGACTACTTTGGCAACGACATCGACGAGGTCCCACTGGACCTCCCAGAGAAATGCTGTGAGCTGTGTGCCGAGACTCAGGGCTGCAAGGCGTACACATTCCGGACGATCCCCACGCGCGTCTGCTACCTGAAGAATCGCGCTGGCCCCGGAAAGCTCGCCCCGGGGTTGGTCTCAGCGATCCTCACGGACGCGTGATTGTCCGGCCGTCGTTGCGCCGCCTCGTTCCAGTCTCTCTTTTTATCTTCCGTCGCCCCTCGGGGTGGCGACTTACCCAAGGTCGAGGCTTCGTCATATCATGGATGCATGTAATGGAACCAAAAGGATGATGCAGGAAATCACCTCGTTCACTTCTTAATGCTGAGCAAACAGACTCAGGAAATCTCGCCCGAGGGATGTGTGGAGGCCCCCCGCGGGATCGAGTGACGCGGCGGTGGCGGCGCCATTCAACGTCGCCGCTATCACTGTCGCTACCGGCGCTCCGTTGGCCGCGGGGATCACCTGGGACTCCCCGACGATGATGTCATCGAGGCGCAGATCCGACAGCGGCGGCGGGTGGGCCATGAGGTCCTCGTCATCGAACAGCGGGATGCTCGCCAGGGCCGCGTCGGGGTCCATGAGCTCGTACTTTGACGGCGTGGTCGTGGCCGTCGGGGCCACGAAGAACGGGTTGTTGCTCGCCCGGAACCACTGGTGGGACGCCTGGTTGTTGCTGTCGATCCTCGGATACGGCGGCTCAGGGTCCTCGGGCTGGCGCGGGGTCTCGTGGTTTTGGCGCTGGGTCGGTGCCACCGTCGTGCCCTCGGGTCCCAGACCTAGATCATCGCCGAGAAACTCGTCACGGTCAAGCCAATGCCGGTTCCTGCGCGACACCACCAGTCACCCATGCACACGTCAGATCATGGTGACCATGCACGCAACCAGCAACAACAACAGCAACGTCAAATGGCGGCGGCAACAGTAAATGCCGCCGAGTGGACAGCTACCGTACGGGATATTCAGGCTCGCGATCATCTGGTGGCGGAGCTGCGCGGCGCTGCCAAAGGACGACGACTGCCGGGTCTCGAGCGTGTGGCGCTGTTCCTCGTCCGCCATTCTGTGGTTCGCAGGGATGTAGTGCGACTGGTACGAGTCGGTCGTGATCTCGATTCGGAACGGCGGGGGCACGCTCTCGTCGACGTCGGCGAAGCCGTCCATCTTGGGATCGTAGTGGTGCGTCGCCTGGTTCCATGAACCCGGGCCACGGCGCGACGGCAGCCGGCCGCCAGGCTCGCTCGGCTCCTCCTCGGGGGCTTCGGTGGACGGTTTCGAAGACAGCGACGAAGACGACGAGGACGCCGAGGAGGGCGTCGTGCGTTGTGCGGTCTTGGTCATGTAGCGGGAAGGAGGCCGCGAGCGCCGCGTCGGCGCGGACTGTTGCGCGGGGGCATCCTCCGGCTGCGCCCCCGCCGGTTGCGGGGTTGGACTGGGCTCGACGTGATCCCATGGGGTGATGTGGACGCTGTCCTGCTTGGGCGAGAGGAGAAAGTGGGGGTCCAGGAGGTGCGTCGGGAACGCGTGGCGCTGACGTGAGGGCGGCCGATCCGCGTGATCCAGGGCCGCCCCCAGTGGAGCCACGCCGTTCGTCCGGCCGACCCCTACGAGGCCAACACGGCGACCTGTCCCCGCAGATGACAGGCCGAGCTGCCGCCGCGTTGGGTCCCGGGTGCGCGGCGGCAGCTGCCCCGCCTGGTTCAGCGTCGGCGGGTGCACGACCTCCCAGTCCACTCCGCCCATCCGCGTCGGCGGATTCCGGTTCTCGACCACGGGGTCCTCCTCGTCATCGTCGTTGTTATTGTTGTTGCCCCCACCAGCGTCGGGTTGACTGTGGCTGTGGTTGTTCGGGACCCGGGTGGTTGGTGTGTGGTGCCGCGTGGGGCGATTGCCCCGCTGCTTGGTCGGGCGGACGCGCGAGGCCGAGGACGTGAGACCCTGTCGGACCGTCGAGGTCGACGCGAGCTCGTGCGCGATCGTCATGGTCGATAGATCCTCACTCCGCTGCTTGATCGCGGCGGAAGTGCCCTTGGTGCTGGCCCGTGTCCGGGACCGCGTTGGCGTCGGCGTCGGCTCGACTGGACGACTCGCCCGTTCATCGCCCTCCGACCGCTGCGAGACTAACGCCGGGGACATCGTCGCGGTCTCGAGGTCATGCAGGAACTCCGTCTCCAGGAACCCCAGCGTCGGCCCACCCGTCTCGGATCGGCGTCGCCGGGTCTTGCGCGAGCCCATGAACGCCGAGCTTGTTGTTGCGATGTCCATAGATGCCATGGGGCCCGAGGAGCAAGCTGCCACCGTCGGTGGGAAGGTCGGGCAAGGCAGGCGAAGGGCCAATGCTCAGCCAGTGTGGTGAGCAATGAATAGGGTGGCCGTCCCGCCCAAGCATGTCAACCCAAGTATAGCGGAGCTCGTACAAATGCGATGCGGGGGGGAAGAAGTAGACGACAAACCGGGCTCACTCAGCGTTGTGGTGGGCTATTGACAAAGGCAATGTAGCAGGCGATAAAGTCCGTGTAGCAGAGGAAGGGCTCGTTTGCCGGGATGGGGAGCTTGCGCACGGCCACGCTACCCCGAGCAATGAGCCGCTGAACCAGGTTTCGGATCGCTTGCGGTGGCGTTGGTGGCGTCGGATCCCGTGGTGCCGTGTGCTCTTTCGCCTCGGCCTTTGGGGTCGTGTTGCGGCTCGGGACCTTGGGATTCGACTGGAGCTTCCATTCCTTTGGTGGACTGAGCACGACACGTCGTGTGGTCTCCTCAGCGCTCGCTCGCTCCATCTCGACACACCGTTTTTATCGTACCAGAGCGCATCGAGGGCGTGTCCGAGTCCGAGCAGCGAGAGACGCGGGGAGTTCCCCTGGTCGTGGGCGGCATTGGCGTTGAATGCGTCCAGGACGTCGGCGATCTTGTCCCCGAGGCAGTCGAGCATGTCCACGACGACCTCCCGCGGGAGGACGGGCTGTCGGAGCTCCTCCGTCGATGACGGCGGTGCGGGTGGATCCTCATAGGCATCCGCTGACCCGAGAAGCCGGCGATCGCTCGGGCGCGTCATCGGGGCGGCGCCTGTGTTGCGATAGTTAACGATGGGCGCGGATCGAAATCGCCACCCGAGCGGGACTCACGCTGGTGCATGCGTTTGCATCGGACCTGGAGCAGCTCGCCCCGGGAGATGTGCCGGGTCAGGTGGCTGCAAGGTGTCACCAGCCAGGCGTGAGCCCCCTGGGAGCGTGCCGACGAAGCGCGACGCGTACCTGAAGCGCTCGCAGAGGAACTCCGCGACCACCCGCTCGCAGCTCATGTGCACAAAGGTCCGGAGGGGGCCTTGACCAGCAACCGACGTCGGCGATGGCGACGACGCTGTCGCGATGCCCCGGGGCTCGTCCTTGCTCCAGGTCTTGTGGACCTCGCACCACGCATCGCGCGGGACGTCCCGGAGCTCCTGTAGGAAGACGCGCACGGCGTCGACGTCGATGGCGACGGCGGCGACGAACTCGAGTCGGACGTGGGCTTCATTGTCGGTGGTGACCATGGTCAATGTTGGTGTGTGGCCTTTCAAAGATCAACAATCGTGTGGTTCACATGACCTCTAGACAAACCCATAGACAGTCCCACATGCCTGTGTGGGTCCGTTTAGGTGGACTACAAACTGCAAACTGAAGCTGAGACTGCAAACTGCCAGACCCAACCGACCACCAGCCATCATCATGGATGAGCCGCCGGCTTCGCCCTCGGCCGTGGCCCTCGGGCCCCCGCCAGCGCCGACTGCGCCCGAGATGGCCATGAAAGAAGATGGTGATGGCATCCAGGGTTCGACGGGCCCCCTGGCGCCTTGTCCGGGGCCCCAGGAGGCCCCACGAGCCAACGACAATGAGAAAGAGGCCGACTCGATCGACACCAGCGGATCTGGTGCGGGCACGACCACGGGCCCCGTGGGGGTCCACGCCGAGCTCCAGTGCACGCTCTGCCACGATGTCCTCTTCAAGGTACGTCACGTGCTCTCTCTGTGTGTTTGTATGTGCCTGAGATCGGGCGGGAGCGGAGGCGGTGGGTGAATCCTTGGGGTTGTCGATTTGGTGCTGCTTGTAGCCGATCACGACCCGCTGTGGCCATTCGTTCTGGTGAGATGACGGATCGGTCGCCGGCCGGTGTCCCTCGTGTGGATGTGCTGATGGAACCAACGGGTGCTGTCGTTCGCTACACAGTCGCGTGTGCCTCATGGACTTCTTCCTGGCCCAAAACCTGCTCGACACGCAGTGTCCGATCTGCCGCGGCGAGGTGCTTTTCACTACGCCCGAGCCGCACGATGGCGAGACCCCGACATCCCCACTGTTCAACATCAGCGTCACGCTGTGGAATCTCATCCAGGTGGGTGGTGCGTTCGTCTCTACACACCAGCTTGCAGCAGTAGTTGACGACGGTGCTTCTGTGCAGCAACTAGTGCCGGTTGTCAAGGGGCGAAATGAGCCCGAGGAGGAAGAGGAAGAATACGCACTCAAAAGGGATCGTCTCGAGGCCAAGTGGCGCATGGCCGCGCTGCAGGGCCTGCCATCCGCCCACCGGCGGCGGAACCGCGTGCATTCGGATGTCTCCCAGGCTGCTTCGGACGTGGATGAAGAGATTGGTGATGATAATGATGAGGCAGGAAGACAATGGCGACAACGGCGGCGTTTCCCTGTTCTTCGGGTGGAACACAGTGTCGACGGTCACCTTGCCGTCGAGCGATGTGTCGTTAGAGACTCGGACGACGAGAACATTGATGGGTACCAGGCAATGAGGGTGGGCATGTCCGTCATGGAATTCCCCAGCCTCTTCCAGTTATACAACGAGCATCAAGAGTGTGCCATTGCGCTCGTTAGACTCGAGGAAGACGAGGAACTGGACGATGGCATGCCATTTTTCATGAGCGAGAGTGGAGACGATGACGATTTTATCATCTCGGATTACTACAACCACGTAACGTTGCGCGTCAAGGACGATGGTGTACGTACAACTTCACCACGACGAGCAATACGCACTGCTAATGTTGTGGTGTAGGGAAATGTCATCATGGAGCGTATTCGTGCCGCGCAGCAAGGGATTGTGACGTTCCCTCAGCTTCGCCTCGACGTTCCAGCAGGTAAGTGTATGCAGTGTTCACTGCTTAGTCGCCTTGGTATCGTGCCGGGGATCATTGATGACAGTCCGCTCTACCATTCACCAGGAACGTACACATTCCATTTCTCCGACGACCTATTTGGCGCGTTCTTATCAATCACCACAGAATTGCGAGACCCCAGCGATGAGCGAGACGGCGAGCTGGATGAGGAAAACTACATCAGTTTGATCCAAGACGAGGCCGGTGAGCGTGGGGGTCGTCGTCGGGGGCGGCGAAGGGAGTCTGAAAGTGACGAGGATGAGCATGATGACGGCAGCGAGTCGGATGACTCGTTCATCGTTAATGATGACGAAGATGCGGACGTTCAAGGGCAATTTTCTGATGATGACCATGAGCACGGCGACAGCGGAGATGACCGTATTTCCATTGGGAGCGATGAAGATGAAGAGGATGTGCTGGAACGGATAGAACGTCGGCGGCAGCTCGATCAAGGTGATGATATGAATGCTAATGATCATGTTCAAGAAACAACAGCGATAGTCGATGATGACCAAGACGCCTCTGACTGCGCCAAGAGGCCGTCTCTGAGAGTTCAACGGCGAAAACATATTGTCGATGACGATGAAAGCGAACAGAGCGATGAAGAACTGAGAGACCATCAATCAGATGATACCCAGGCACAACTCGTGGCCAATCGAAAGCGAAATCGGGCCATCGTTGATAGCGATGATGGCGATGATGAAGAAGAGGACCCTGGAAGAATTGTCGAACGCGCTGTCCAGCACATCCGAAAATCTGCTCGCTTGGAGGATTCCGATGAAGAGGGCAGTCAAGACACCGGCAAATACAATCCCCAGATATTCAACAATGAAGGGAGTAGCGATCATGATGAAGACGACGGCCAACATGACGAACAAGACTGTGACAACTCGGATCCGGACGTCGTCGAGAATGACGAGGTCATTACTGATGATGAAGAAGATCAGGATGATCTTGAGATGGAAGGGAGGGATGTCGAGGAGAATTATGTCGAAGACGTGGAGTTCGATGGTGAGGATGTGAACGATCTAGGCGAGTTTTCTGACTATGAGTGAAATATACGGGCCATAAGCGACGAATTACGAACTTGCAGCTAGTACCGTAGTAGACCAGGCATGTAGTAAGCGCCAACAAGACCAACCGAATGCATGGTGCGGACGTCGTTCACAGATTGCGCTTTGCGCATGCATACGCAAAGTAAGCACCTTTTTGGGGGGGATGCAACCTTCAGTTGTCACGCTCCACTGACGCCATGATTCATTTGGTCCACACTTGCACAAAGAATGAATACGGCACAGCACAACGCACACGAACCATTGAAGCTGCATCGCGATCATAACATCATACTTTCACAACAATTTAGTGTAGACTCGTCAAACGCGTCACTACACGACACTGTACGCTATTTTACAACCACGAAATCACACGAGGCACGCGCAAGGCTCGCTGCTGCTGGCAGCGAAGTTCTGGGTCCAATAGAAGGTGTACTTGCTGTGGGGGTTCTGTGCCATTCCGGCGCCGAAGTATTTGAAATCACCCAGGATGTTAGCACGGTGGCCAGGCGAGCCCATCCAGGAGGTCATAACATCAGCGACAGATGCCTGACCGGCAGCGACATTCTCGCCAAGACTAGTCCAGTGGAAACGCTCGGCGTTGATCCGCGTTGTCATGGTCGATCCTCCGGTGCCCTTGTGATCCATGTAATTGTTCTTGGCCATATCTTCCGAATGCTTCTGGGCTGCGGCGACAAGTTTACTGCACATGTACAATACGTATGTCAATGACTGGGGTCGATTTGCACAGCGATCGGCGTTGGCACGTACGAGCTGGAGCACAGCTTTGATAGGCCGGCCTTGGCTCGTTCAGCATTGACAGCCGCGAGGAGCTCGTCTTGCCAGTTCCCTGATACCGCTGCGGTCAAGCCTCGAAGGCGCGGTGCCGTAGGGGCCGCGGTAGCGAGGGAGAGCGAGCAGAGAGCGAAAAAGAGAACCGAAAATGAAGCCGACATGGTGTTGGAGGGTCTTGCCTGGATGTCAGGAGGCGGTGTTTACTACTGACGTAGTTGGAGAATGACCTTCGGAAGATGGCGGCCACGGACTCCCGGTCGAGGATCCACACGCCATCGTGGTGCCAAGTCTAGTTCGTTGTGGGTTCCTCGCAATGTCAGGGGAAGAGGAGCACGAGCGAAACAGCTCATGAACATCCCCCGCAGGTGGGCAGAAGTCGACGGGGCGGTTCTGCATGGGACGGGCTCACCAACACACACCGCGACCTTATCATCGGATTGCCACTCTTGCCGATGTTGATGCATCTGGTTCCGTTTTCCAACTGATAAGAGTCCCCGAGGGCATTCCTTTGGTCAGCCTTCCAAGCACCATCCATGAAGCCGCCAGGAACGCCCGCTACGGATCTCGAAACGACACATGGCTACATTGTCCAAAATATGGTGGTCCACCTCACAAGAAGTGGTGTGGTGTACGTTATCCGCGGAAAGTGCTCTTTTCTATGTGAGTTACTCCATCCGCGAGAGGCGTTGGACCTGGATCCCCATCATCGCTCGCTTGACCGCTGCCATGGTCGACGCCGCCCACGCGGAGCTCACGGGGACCGGTGCCGGCAGGGGCGAGGCCCTCGACGACGGGGCCTTTGCCAAGGGCATGTATGTGTCCGTGTGGCCCAAGGTCGAGCGCTGTCACAACTACGTTGCCGTCCTCCTCGACGCCCAGTCGCAGCTCCAAGAGACCATCGACCGGCTTCTCGCGGGTGCGATCCGGGGCCATCGTCGTCGTGTCCAAGGCAACTGGGTCGGGGGCGTGGATCTAATGTGGTTCTTCTTCTGCATCGTTAAAACAGGGCTCAAGGAGGCCGAGGCCGCCGATGAAAGCTCCCTCGTAGTGTACGCGGAGCGGCTCAAGTCCTTTCCCGGTCGCGTCGATCGGCTCCAACGGAAGCTCGAGCTCATTGAGGACCGCCTCTTGGCGATGAAGGCGGCGAGGAATCGCGGCGCGAGCTGCGTGGCCAAGTACCGCCGCGAGTCGACGCCAACATCATCGCCGTCCCTGTTTTGACGAGCCCCCTCCCTGCGTCTTCACGAGGGTGTTTATATATTTATGCGTCTGACGTCAGGGCTTCTCGATGACGAGGGGCAACGCCGGTGTGTTTTCTGTTTGTGTCCATTCCGTCGCAACAAGCCTTGGGTGGGCTCCAGTTATTGTTATTGTTGTTGCTGCTGCTGGCGACGGCGCTGATCGATGGTCGACTGCGTGTTCCATGCCCTGTTTGGGTCCAATCGTCAATGTGTGAGCTCGGAGCTCTTGTAACGCCATGCACCTCCCAACCTCCATATCACTCGGACGTACCCAATGTCTTCAGTGGACACGTTTGGTCGTTTAAGTTGCGGGGGTGCCAGTATGGCCGATGGCTTGGTTCGTGTGACTGCTCGTGGTGGCGGCACTGTTGCTGATGTAGAACTATTAGTCGATGTCTCGTCTTGCCGGGGGCGCTTGGAGGCATCGCTGTGGGTGAGAGCTCCTGGGGGCGGTCCACGTTTGTTCATGTGTGCGGAGGCTGTTGTTGTTGCTGTTGCTGACGATGACTGCGCGGCCGACCACCGTACGGGGGCTGTGACGGCTGCGGGTGGGCCACCTGCGGCGAACAGGTCGTCCACGCTGGGGAGGAGCTCCTAAGAACAAAACACACGCATTCCGGCCGTCCATTGGTTCTTCGCATCCGGGGGAGACCACAACGGACCAACGGACCTCGTTCCGTGCTTGCGGCGCGGGTCGCGGCAGTGAAACGTGCTCCCGTCCCTCGTCGTCATTGTCGGATGCCGACGAGTCGGAATAATCGCAGAGCAATGACATCTTCTTGGGGTTGTTGAGCAGTGTAATTCGGTTGGCGAGATGTCACTGTCCCCCGTCCACCTTGTTGTATCAACCCTCGTGAGAGTGACGTCGTACGTGGCAGAGCGGGTGCACTTGGTCATTTACAAACAGCAGCTCATAAGCAATGGGCGCCACGACGAGAACTGCGCCGGCTGCGGGGCCCAAGCCGGCGAAGGCGCCCCAGAAGCAGCAGCGACACCCGCACTCGCACTCGTCGGTGAGCGTCGCGTCCGTCGTGACGCTCCTGGGGGGCGTCCTCGTCGTCGCTGCGGCCATCCTCGCCCAACGCGGGTACCGCGGTCGTGACCACAGTGAGTGGCGCAAAATGGATGGATCAATCGCGCTGGTATGCTGAAAGAAGACGCGGCGCGAGCAGTAATCGGCGTGGACCTGGGGACGACCTACTCGGTCGTCGCGATCTCCCAGCGGAACAACGTCACGGTCATCGCCGATGACGACGGCCACCTCATCACTCCCTCGATGGTCGCGTATCTGCCCGGAGGAAAGACCCTCCTCGGTCGCGCCGCGAAATTGCATCGGACGGTGGACCCGACAAATACGATCTTCAACGCCAAGCGCTTCATCGGTCGGTCGCATGCGGATGTCGAGGCCGAGGCCGAGATGGACTGGCCGTACCAGTTTCAGCTCCAGTCCGATGGCAGCGTTGGTGACGACGCTGAGGCGTGTTTTGCCATCACCACGGCTGATGCTGGTGGTCATCCCAACTGCGTGACGCCAGTGGATGTCGGCACGCGGATAGTTGCGCATCTGCGTGACCTCGCGTGCCGTTTTGTCGGTCACGATCAGGTGTGTTGGCCATTGCTCGAGAGTACTGCATGTGTCCAACATCACAACTCATTCCGACCAAACAAAAACAGATCAACAAGGCAGTGATTGCAGTGCCTGTCGATTTCAACTCGCGACAGCGTGCTGCGACAATCGCGGCTTTCAAAGCTGCGGGTTTGCAAGTGTCACGGGTCTTGGAGGAGCCGACCGCAGCGGCCATCGCCTATGGCCTGCACAGAGCTTCGTCAGCAAGCTTCATCCTTGTGTTTGACTTTGGTGGTGGGACGCTGGACGTCTCGTTGTTGTATGCCCAGGCGGGCTCCATCAACGTTGTCGACACCATCGGGGATAATCACCTGGGGGGTGAAGATATCGATTCGGTGATTGCAAAGCACCTGGATGATATTGTGGCAAAGGAAATGGGCGAGCCAGTACCTGTGACCAGCGCCTCGACTCGAGCACCAAACGACGCCAAACCCGACGAGCAGCCGTGCACCAAGTCGGGCCTTCGGAGCATTGCCGAGAAGATGAAACGGGATCTCAGCTCGAGTGACCTGACAAGCGCAACTTGTTACGTCCCCAAGGCATCTCATGACCGTATAAAACTATCCATGAGCCAAACGGAATTCGAAGAATTGTGTCAACCAGTCCTATCGCGCACAATGCGGCCGGTGCGCGCAGTGTTGGAGTCCAACGGAATGACAATCGACGATATTGATGAAGTCGTCCTTGTCGGTGGGTCCACCAGAATACCGTGGATCCGGCGAACATTGCAGGAAATGTTCAACGGGCGACCGCCACGTTACGATATTGATCCCGACGTGGCCGTTGCGTACGGAGCAGCTCGAACTCTGGATTAGAATCCGTGGCACCAAGTCAATCAGTTGTCGCTAACGATCTATATACTCATATTGACGCCATAAAAGACGTTGAACCCTTTTCGTTTACATCGCCTTGAAAGCCTCGGTCGCTATGATGAGAACGAGAAGATCACAGTGAGTGTCACCAACCAAGGATAAACTTGCCGCTTCGACCAGGACGAACCGATTTCGGCGAGCTCTGGCGACGAGTTACTCGCGTAGAAATCCTGCAAGTACTTGAGCGCGAATTGGTACACGCGGTCATTCAGTGCATTGTCCTCAGCATCACCACCGCGTTGGTTGTTGCGGTGAGTAGAGATGGCACGTGTACACGAGACCAGACCGGCATACGCCCGGATGTTGTTGCTCTTGTTCAATTCAATCGAACGAGAGTAATGCTTCCGTGCAACGCGGAGGTTGTCAAGTCCGCCGATTGTGGCATAGACCTGTCCGGAATCAAAATTGTAAGCAGGTGACGGTCCCAACGCATGCAAAACGACGTGAACAACGTACATCGGCCATGCGGTTGTGGAGATAGGAGTCCATCGGATTGAGGAGGAGGAGCTCCTCAAAGCAGAACGCACCATAACGATATGCACCGATGGAGAGGTACGTCTCAGCAAGCTCCGTCCACTGTGGATGGATGCCACAGACACACGATCAGCTCGGACTCGTATGGTGCAATTGGAGACGACGGGGCCACTGACCGCTGCTTGATCGATGCCGTAGCTGCGCAAATACTCGTTCAGGGCCGCAATCATCTCCTGGGTCTTCTTCTGGGCCTTGAGAACGGCAATCCGCCGCTTCATGGCCAGCGCATTGGCTGAGTTCTCCTTCAAAAGCTCGTCGTACAGTTGCTCGGCCTTGGCAAACTCCCCACGCGCCTCCTGAAAAGTACGACCACCACATCAGCATTCACATGCACACGGGGACGCCGTATCCATGGTGGACGTACAAGCTCCATGCCCTCGAGGCGGCGGACGCGGGAGCTCTTGGGAAACTGATGCTTGAGCGCCTGCGAACAGAACACATCAACCTCCAACGCCCGATCCACGATGTGCTCGAACGATCAGTCACCAACCGTCAGGCATTTCTATTCAACAAGACACACACACACACACACGTAACACGTTGTTCGTCAGCCACCTCTGGCACTGTCAACAACGTGAACAAACACGCGACGGTCAAACGAACCTCGGCGAGCTCACTGTCGTGGGCATCGAGGGCCGCGACGAAGACCTGTTCGTAGATGGCCCACACTAAAAAAAGCAAGCGCGTCCAGACACACAGAGGTCAGAGCCCCTCCCTCCGCCCACCGCCCATTTTCATGTGCTGGAGGGAATCACGGACGGTCATCGCCGAGGCGCCACTTGAAATTGTCGATCAGCTCGCGGCCATAGCGGACGACGACGCGAGAGACACGGATCTTCTCCTTGCGGATGACCTTGAGGAGCTCAAAGTAGTTCGCGTACCCGCCGCTGGACTCGGCCAGCGCCAGGGCGGTCTCATATTCCTTCATGCCCATGGTCTCGAAAGCGGATACGACAGCGATGCGATTGCGAGGGGAGTTGTCGGTATGAGGTCCACTCTCCTCCTCTGTTATGTGGAAGTGCAGTATCCAGTATTGAGGGGAATGAAAAAGTCTCATTAAAAAACCAAACTAAGCTGATTGAGGTGTGTCACCAATCTCCTACTTGATGGGATGGCTCATCGAGGTAACTTGCTGCTCATGCGGCAGGGAGATCCGCTCCGGGTAGAAAGTGTGGCTGGAAGGATACTCGAGGAGGTTCTCGAGTCGGGCCGAGTAGATGTCAACGTAGCGCTGCACGAAGAAGGCAAATTGCGAGGGATAATTGTCGGCCCGGAATACTGAGCCAAAGTTGACGTTGATCATCTCCTCCATTCGATCTTGGAGCTGTTCGTGGATATCAACGAGCTGCCACACGAAATCGGGATTCTGGAGCCCAAGTTAGTCCCTGCGGCTTCACGCTATCAACAACAATGACTCACCTGCTTTCGCGGGTGAGAGCGCAATTCGTTTTGGATTGCTCGCATGAGCTCTTCCAAAGTACTGATCTGCATCAGTCAAACAGCGGAGCGGTTTAAACATCATGAACACACAATAACGTCTAGTCGGACTTCTCAGGTGACGAACCTGGAAAGTCAGAAATTGGTACTCCGGGGTTCGTTGGACCCGAATCTCGTCCTCGAGCTCCCTGCATTGTACAATACCTGTCAGCAGCAGCATTCGAGTCATTTCAGTGAATTCTTTACGTCTCACCGAATGATTGCTCCTGTCCTCCAGCCGTTAATACGGGATGGTTCAACCAGGTCGGAGAAGAGACTATCTCTGTGATGCACAAGAGGTCAGACGAATGAACATTCTCCTCGATTTGAAGTGGACGACTGTTCCTACCCAATGTAAAGGACTCGATTCCCACCCCAACCTGTCAACCGAGTCAGTTGGTGCAGACTTCCTTGCGTGTATACCTGGTTTGACTTGAGCTCACGAACTGCTTGCCACTGACGAGGCATAGTTGATAAGATTCGAGGTTTATCCTTCGACGATAACTGAAACCACTCACCCGAACTTGATTCATCTCGGGATCGAGCAGTCGAAATGATCGCTGCCGGGTATAGAAGTTGGGTTTGCGAGCCCGTACGAGTACGACATTGAAAAGCTGGAGCGAAACGCGAGTTAGTTGCCGCTGCAAGTTAAGTCTCGCCTGGCTCGCACTCCTGACCTCTCTCCAGTCGCTCCCAATCATGTATCGTAGACCCGCATCAATGTACTGGAACGAAGAATTTGTGCAGAGGAACATCTTCTTTCCAGAAGCCTAAGAATCACGGCAATCAGGCACGACGACCTAAGACCCTTCCAAAATGCTAAGCTCGTACCCGAATTCTTTGAAGCAGCGGAAGTAGGGCAGGGTTGGGTTCGATATACCTTGGAAGGTCCTTGGCGACTGCCTTGTGCATCCGGCCACTCAAATGGACCTGAGCGATTGCCGCGTCCACGTCTTCGACAATTGCGATGGGTTCATACTCAATATCTTCATCTATTAGGAACTGCACAACGTCGGCAAACAGGCACGCGTGGGCAACACTAAAGAGATCGTTGAGTGGCTCCATCTTGTGGTCGCGGTAATCAATCGAAATATGACGAGAACCATGGTAGAGTTCCATGATCTCCTCGCGTGAGAGACGCTGTCGTCCTCGAAAAACGCCAGTACAACAAAGCTTCTGGTGCGAGCTGATCTTGCACAACAACCCTTTTTCTTTGTCGATCGTGAGGCCCCGAATGGCAAAGGACGGATCAAACTTGAGCGCCGAAATTCCACTAGGATAGCGATTTTTGTGGATCTACGACGACAAAAAGTGATCAGAGCGGGATTCGGAGCAAGTATCCGTCGGATGAATGTTTAACAAACCAAGTGGTCGCGGGCCATTGCGTATATGAGGTGTTGGAGCTCTTCGGTGTAGTGGCACAGAGTATAGTCGTAGTCTAGCACCAACAGGCCCAGCAGCGTCAGCAACCTCGGGCTCGCGCGCATACTGAAGCGTCCACCATCGTGCACGCACCAAATCCGACAACGTCAATGTTCGCCAGTCTATCACGCAACGGAACGGTCAGCGCCCAATCACCAAACCCAACGATTACGTATTCCCAATGGTTTGCACGCGCACCTCATGTGGTTGTTCGCAAACACCTCGTTCGAGTTGATCAGTGGATTTGGCTGGAACTGGCGGATGGTCTCCTCGTAGTTGTCCACGAGGCGGTGGACGCTCGCGAGCGCCTGTGGGATCGTGGCCTTGAGCTTGGGCAGGTAGCTCAGAGAGGACAGCGAGGCCATCACCGTCCGCTGCATCGGGCGAGCGCATCGGACGCGGAGCATCCGCTGCATTATCACCGTCGCCATCATTCCCTTCGTGTGGGCAACGAGTATGTGGGTGGTCGGTCGGTTGAGTCCCAAAGTTGACAACCAAGTCACAGACACAAGCGACCAGCATTCTGGGATACCCTCAATACAGGCCGCTAAACCCAAACCCAGATCCGTTTGCCCAGAGGACCACCCATCAACCCTGATGCCTTCAAACCCGGCCCGTTTCCATGTTGAGGCACGAACACGACAAAAGGCACACTGGCTGCATGTTAAAACACGGCATGGGCACCACCACAAAGGGCAAACACGCCGACGCATTCACCGCGGCGGAGGCGGTGGCTGCACGCATGACTACGGCCCCGGACGACGACATGCTCCAGCGGATCCTCCACGAGCGGCTCTCGGTGTTTCTCACGCGCACCGAGCACCAACGGGCCCAGCGGCTCCTCGCGACATGGTGTCGGCCATGGACGACCAGCGGCCCCACGCCTTGTGTCCCGTCACAGCCGCCGCTGCGTCGAACGGCCTTCTTCACGAGCCCCGTGTGCGAGGCTCATGATCTCACCAATCACCCCGAGTCCCCCGCTCGTGCACGGGTCATCCGCGAGCGCCTCGCGCGGGATCTCCCGTCTTTGGTGGTGATCTCGAACATCGACCCGGTGACCGCCGTACAGCTCCAACGCTTCCACACCCCGACCCACGTGGAGCGGATCCTCGGGGCCTTTGCCGACGTTCAGGCCGGCACGACTCCGCTCGTGGAGCTCGATGGAGACACGGCCATCATGGCGGGGACCCCAACGGCCGCGCTCACGGCCGCTGGGGCCGTCTGCCAGGCCATCGACCTCGTCATGGACAAGAACTCGCCGGTGGTGAATGCATTTTGCGGAGTCCGTCCTCCGGGCCACCATGCCGAACCGGACGCCGCCATGGGATTTTGCCTCTTCAACAATGTCGGCATCGGCGCCTGCCACCTCCTCGCGCGGCACGCCGAGCGGATCCGCAAGGTCCTCATCCTTGACTTTGACGTCCACCACGGCAACGGGACCCAGGCCAAGTTCGCTACCAACCACCCGAATGTGTGCTTCATCTCGACCCACCAGGGGCAGTTCTACCCGGGCACAGGCCTTGCAACAGAGCGGGGCTCGCACGCCAACGTCCTCAACGTCCCGCTTGTCGCGCGGTCCTCGTCCAAGCTCTACCGTCGAATCTTCGAGGAGCGCGTGCTGCCGGAGATGCACGCGTTTGCCCCCGACTTCATCCTCATCTCCGCTGGCTTCGATGCCCATCGGCTCGATCCCCTGGCGGACATTGCCCTCGAGACGGACGACTATTACTGGATCACCAAGCACGTCACGGACGTGGCTTGGAAGTATGCGCAAGGGCGAATCGTCTCGACGTTGGAAGGAGGTACCCCCTGGATTGCGATCAAAAACGCGCAAGATCGTTTCAACGACTGACGGATTCGTGATTCACGACAGGGTATCATCTCGAGGCCCTCGCCGCGAGTGCTTCGGCACATGTGCGTGCCATGGTCGAAGGGGCCGTGTCACCGAAATCACACACGCCAGACCACGGCGCAGACTCGATTGACGCCCTGACATCGGCTTTCGCAGTGGCGACGACAGTTCACGATCGACGGGAGGTACACGCAGGCAACGTTAATCAACGAACAATCTTCCGCGCAGCCCTGACGATGCGTCTATCGCCAGGAACTCCGTTTAACAATCCAGTACGAGCGCAAGGAAAAGACCGTGGTGCTCAAAGAGCGCGCGCTCAAGGCCCTCCTGCAGCAGTGCAAGAACAAATTCAACCTCCGCAAGAAGACCGCGGGGCTCACGCTCCACGACCCCCACGGCGTAGTCGTGACCGAGGCCATGCTCCTCACGATGGCCCCGGACCATCGACTATATCTCCGATGAATAGAACGCCTCCCAACGTCTGTTTCGCGCCTCCTCCGCCCCAATGGCCCCATGTTCGCCGTTGCGCACGAGGAGATCCCTTCCTGCACGGCGAGGTCTCCGCGCCACCCATTTTCATCGCGCTTCCCCCCACGCCGCACATTTCATTGACTGCCTCCCGTGCCACATCACTCGGCCACATCAGTTTCCAAGCAGCGCGTGGTGCCCACCTGCGCGCTTGAAGGCAAATTCGGAAAAGAGACCCATGAAGCGTAGCCAAGTCCGCGACGCCCATGCTCCACTCTTTTCCATCGTCGCTGGTCTCTTGTTCGTGCCCTCGCAGCCAATCCTCGCTCACCATGGGTGTTTTCAACATATCGGAAATTGTTTCAAACAACGTTGAGCATTGTTTTTGTATGATAACTATCACCTTATAGTTTCAAACACGTCCGATTAGCATTTCCAACGCGTGGTGCCGCAGACAGCACATCCCCCGCCAGGTGGGCAGGGATCGCACCTTGTTCTGTCACGCATCGCTCAATCTCGCCTCCACTAAGTGGACCGATCTCGCGGGATCATGTATCCTACCGTGTTTTGGAAACGACGATCGTGTGGAGCCCTGGATCTTGCCGAGTGTCTGTCAGTCGCGTCAGCTTCCAACAGCAGCGGCGGCCGCGGCGACGACTCCGCTCGGAACCAAGACTTCCCAATTTGCCGGCAAGCACAACGAAGCGACACTCCCCACAAGACCCCACACACATCATGGCCGCCCCGTCGTCGTCGTCGTCGTCTTCCCGTGTGCTCTCGCCGGTGGCCGCGGACTCGCTGTCCACCATCCTCAACCAGGACCGGGGCCACCTCGTCCTTGCCGATGGCACGACCTACACGGGCTACTCGTTCGGCGCCCGCACGGCCATGTCCGGTGAGGTCGTCTTCAACACCGGCATGGTCGGCTACCCCGAGGCGCTCTCGGACCCGTCGTACCGCGGCCAGATCCTCGTGCTCACGTACCCGCTCATTGGCAACTATGGCGTCCCGAGCTTTGACGTCAAGGATGAGTTTGGCCTCCCCAAGTTCTTCGAGTCGAGCCAGGTGCAGATCTCGGGGCTCATCGTCTCGGAGTACTCGTTCCAGCACTCGCACTGGAACGCCGTCACGTCGCTCGGCGAGTGGCTCAAGGAGCACAACGTCCCCGCGCTGTTTGGCATCGACACGCGCATGATCACCAAGCGCATCCGCTCGCTCGGTGCCGTCCTCGGCAAGATCGAGTTTGACGGTCAGGAGATCGAGATCAAGGACCCGAACAAGGAGAACCTCGTGGCGATGGTCTCCCCCAAGGACGTTAAGGTCTACAACCAGGGCGCGAGCCCCAAGATCATTGCCTTTGACTGCGGCATGAAGCACAACATTGTCCGCTACCTCGCCGGCAAGGGCGTCGAGCTCACGGTCGTGCCGTACGACTATGACCTGAAGAACTCGCCCCTCCAGTACGATGGCATCTTCATCAGCAACGGCCCCGGTGACCCGATCATGGCCGCGCCGACCATCGAGAGCATCCGCTGGGCCATCTCCCTCGAGCACCCCAAGCCGATCTTCGGCATCTGCCTCGGCAACCAGATCCTCTCGCTCGCCGCGGGCGCCAAGACGTACAAGATGAAGTACGGTAACCGCGGTATGAACCAGCCGTGCATTGATATGCGCACGACCCGGTGCTACATCACGCCTCAGAACCACGGTTTCGCTGTCGACTCGAAGACGCTCCCCGCGGGCTGGAAGACGTTCTTCATGAACGCCAACGACCACACGAACGAGGGCATCATCCACGAGTACAAGCCGTTCTTCTCGGCCCAGTTCCACCCCGAGGCGTGCGGTGGCCCCACCGACACGGCCTTCCTCTTTGACATGTTCCTCGAGAAGGTCACGGGTGCCCCGCCAAAGCTCACGCTCCTCGATACGTCGCTCTACGATCGACCGCGCTTCAGCAAGGTCCTCCTCCTTGGCTCGGGTGGTCTCTCGATCGGCCAGGCCGGTGAATTCGACTACTCGGGCTCGCAGGCCATCAAGGCGCTGAAGGAGGAAGGTGTGCAGGTGATTCTCGTCAACCCCAACATTGCCACGGTCCAGACGTCCAAGGGCCTCGCCGACAAGGTCTACTTTGTTCCCGTCCGCGCGTCGACGGTCCTTGAGATCATCAAGAAGGAGAAGCCCGATGGCATCCTCGTGAGTATGGGCGGTCAGACGGCTCTGAGCGTCGGTATTGAGCTCTACGCCAGTGGTGACTTGGAGCGCCACAACGTCCGCGTCATGGGCACGCAGATCCCCGCGATCATTGACACGGAAGATCGCGAGAAGTTCTCTGCCAAGCTCGCCGAGATTGGTGAGACCATCGCCTTGAGCAAGGCCGCGACGACCGTGGAGGAGGCCCTCGCGGCGGCGAATGAGATTGGCTACCCGGTCCTCGTGCGCTCGGCCTTTGCACTCGGTGGTCTCGGGTCGGGTTTCGCGGCCAACGATGAGGAGATGCGCCAGCTTGCGCACAAGGCACTCCACGGGGCGGCATCGAACGGCAACCCCAAGCAGATCCTCATCGATCAAGACCTGCGTGGCTGGAAGGAGGTCGAGTACGAGGTTGTCCGCGATGCGAAGGATAACTGCATCACCGTGTGTAACATGGAGAACTTCGACCCCCTCGGGATCCACACGGGTGACTCGATTGTCGTCGCGCCGTCCCAGACTCTGTCCAACAGCGAGTACTTCAAGCTCCGTTCGACGGCGCAGAAGGTCGTCCGCCACTTGGGGATTGTCGGCGAGTGTAACATCCAGTACGCCTTGGACCCCCACTCGGAGCGTTACTGCATCATTGAGGTCAACGCGCGTCTGTCGCGTTCGTCGGCGCTTGCCTCCAAGGCCACGGGCTACCCGCTCGCGTATGTCGCGACCAAGATCTCGCTTGGTATCGATCTTGTGAACATCAAGAACTCAGTGACCAAGACTACGACGGCGTGCTTTGAGCCGTCTCTCGATTACTGTGTCGTCAAGATGCCGCGCTGGGATCTTAAGAAGTTTTCGCGTGTGTCGAACGACCTTGGTAGCTATATGCTGTCGGTCGGTGAGGTCATGTCCGTTGGTCGCAACTTTGAGGAGTGCATCCAGAAGGCCGTGCGCATGGTCAACCCCAACTTGGACGGCTTGAACGCCAAGGTCATCGACAACGAGTCGGACCCCGAGGTCATCAACGAGCGCCTGCGTCACCCTACGGATGAGCGCCTCTTTTACGTCATGGCTGCGCTTGATGCGGGCTACTCGATCGACAAGGTCCACGAGCTCACCAAGATTGACCGTTGGTTCCTGTCCAAGCTCATGCGGATCTCGGTCCTCCGGAAGGCGATTCCGAGCTACTCGCTCGCGACTTTGGATGAGCGCATCGTCAAGACGCTCAAGGTGAACGGTTTCTCGGATCGCCAGATCGCCGCGGAGATCCCCGGTGCCACTGAGTTGGACGTGCGCAACAAGCGAAAGGAACTCGGCGTCTTGCCATGTGTCAAGCAGATCGATACCCTCGCTGCCGAGTTTCCGGCCCAGACCAACTACCTTTACATGACCTACTCTGGCTCGGAGGACGACATCCCCAAGAGCGACGACGGTGTGGTGGTCTTGGGCTGTGGTCCCTACTGCATTGGTTCGTCGGTCGAGTTCGATTGGTGTGCGGTGAGCTCGGTGCGCACCATCCGTGAGCTGGGCAAGCCCGCGATTGTCGTCAACTACAACCCGGAGACCGTCAGTACTGACTACGACGAGAGCGACCGCCTCTACTTCGAGGAACTCAGCCTGGAGCGCGTGATGGACATTTACGACCGTGAGCTCCCGGAGGGTGTGATCATCTCGGTCGGTGGCCAGATCCCCAACAACCTCGCGATGCCCTTGCACCAGAACGGCGTCAACATTCTCGGCACGCACCCCGAGAGCATCGATCGCTGCGAGGACCGTAACAAGTTCTCGGCTCTCTTGGATACCCTCGGCGTTGACCAGCCCCGTTGGGCGCGCGTGCAGGGCCTCGAGTCGGCCATGTCGTTCTCGAGCGATGTCGGCTACCCTGTGCTTGTCCGCCCCAGCTACGTGCTCTCGGGCGCTGGCATGATTGTTGCGTCCGATGCTGCCCAGCTCCGCGAATACCTGACGAGCGATGCTGTCAAGGCCTCAAGCTCAATCTGTATCTCCAAGTTCATCCTGAACGCCAAGGAGGTCGAGTTTGATGGTGTTGCCAAGGATGGTGCCATCCTCAACTATGCTATCTCGGAGCACGTGGAGAATGCTGGTGTCCACTCGGGTGATGCGACGCTCGTCCTCCCTGCCCAGAAGCTCTACGTCGGTACAATCAAGCAGGTCAAGCGCATCGCCAGTGCCATCGCCCACGCGCTCAACATCACGGGTCCGTTCAATATTCAGCTCATGGCCCGTGACAACGATGTCAAGGTGATTGAGTGCAACCTCCGCGCCTCGCGTACGTTCCCATTCATCTCCAAGACCTTCGACCTCAACTTCATCAATTTGGCCACCAAGGCGATGCTTGGGCTTCCGGTCAAGTCGGTGCCGATTGCGCTTGTTGACATTGACTACGTCGGTGTGAAGGCTCCTCAGTTCTCGTTCACGCGTCTCCATGGCGCGGATCCGACCCTCGGTGTTGAGATGGCTTCGACGGGTGAGGTCGCGTGCTTTGGTACCGACATGCACGAGGCATACCTCAAGGCGCTCCTCAGTGCTGGTTTCAAGATGCCGAAGGACAAGAAGGTCCTCATCTCGATCGGTAACGAGCACATCAAGCGTGAGTTCTCGGAGAGCGCGCAGATCCTCAAGCAGCTCGGCTATGACATCTATGCGACGCCTGGCACCGCCAAGTACTTGGCCTCGATCGGCGTCGAGTCAACGGTCCTTCACAAGCCCCTTCCGAAGGACAAGCGCGATCAGCAGGAGTCGCCGAATGCTATCGACTACATCTCATCGGGCAAGATCGAGCTTGTGATCAACGTCCCCGAGGGCACCAACCACGAGGAGATCTCGGCCGGTTACCTTATCCGCCGTGCGGCCGTCGACTTTGGCGTCTCTCTTATCAACAACGTCAAGTGCGCGGTCCTCTTTGCTCAGGCCATCCAGAAGGTCCAAAAGCTGGAGATCTGCAACATCGGCGAGTACTACGCGATGCCCACGGTCGGCTGGCGCCCAGGCCAGAAGCTCACTGCACGCAAGATGTCGATCTGCTAAAGTTTTCTTTTGCCCATGTCCCTAGTTACAGTAGTTTTTCTTCAGTTATTATTGCACAGTTGAATGAGCATCACATCCAAAATAAAAAGTGAAATTGATGACCGTCTTCCGACTTTGCACTCCCAGGACGGTTGAAGGTTGTGTTTGCACTGCCAGATCCACAAACGCGGGTTGTTGGTGCCACTCGTCGCCTGAGCCTTGAACTGGAGCCGTCAGCTGTATCAGCCCCGAAGGCCAACAAGACAACGCACGAGCACTGACGCGTCGGTGCTCTGCGCTCGTGCATCAGCATGTCGAGGCCCTGCTCCCGCCCCCCGCGGTCCACGAGCCCCAGATGCTGCCCCCCGCCGCGCCATTGACCTTTGCCCACGACGCGACCCCCGTCGACACCGCCATCTCGGCGCTCTCGGCCCTGGCTCAGCAACAACAGCAACAGCAGCAGCAGCCTTTCAAAGGGTATCAAAGGCCCTTTGGGTGTGCTAGGTCCAAGTTAAAAAAAAAAAAACAAATCGCATGATGAAATCTCGTTCATGAGGAAACCAAACCACCAACCCTGTCGTCCGAAAGGTCACGAGATCTTTGCAGTGCGCTTCATGTCAAGCACGCAACAATTTGTGACCACACAATTACCAGCGGCTGCGAACCGATCACACAGACACACACGCATGGAACAGTGGCCCAACTGGAAGCTGGCGACGTGTTGCACCTTGTTGCGAGGTGGTGTCGCCAAACGTTGATCGACCGTGCCATTCCGTTGCGTGGACAGCTGGAGCAGACAGGGCAACAGCAGCAGTGGCACTTGGATATCGGTCATGTGACGTGACTCCACCGACAAATCCAGAATCACACAACGGTCAGAAAGCGACTGCATTTGCGCTGTGCGAACGCACTGCATGTGTGTGCATTCCGCATCGGAAACCCGCTCACGCGTTCGTGATTATACAGTAGTACTTACTATATACGAGCCCAAGGGTGCTCCATACTTTGAAGTACAGTTGCACTCGATGGACAGCGCGTCCGTCTGTCGTTTGGGTTGCGACCACCTCGCCCTGTCTGACGCGTTGTCCGTGGCGCAACGCGCAATGCAGTGTTCACTCTTGCAGTCACTGAATGACCGTCACATCGGACACCAACTGACATGCATCTTTTCATGATGAGATACATCCCATTGTCCTCTGACTGTCCACTGGCGGGACCAAGACGAGCCAAAGCTGAGCACGCCTACACGAAGCACTCACTGCGTGTGCGCGTCCCCCCCCCCAGCCCCAGCCCCATTGATCGTCATCGATTGTGGCCAACTGCCCCCTTGAGCCCACCAGCTTCGCCGCAAGTCCCCAGTGGCCAGGACCTGGTCGGCGCGCAAGCCCACACCGCCCTCGGAGTTACCACCACCACCCCTCTTCCTGAGGTTCCGACGTCCGGTAACCGCAGGGACGCGAGGCAAGTGCGAAGCGCGTGTCCGCTGCTGCTCTCGGAGCTGATACCGAGGCATGGCGGAGCGATTGCTCGATTTGCGAGACCATGGACGCCGCGTGGGTCTCCGACTGATCCCCTTCAATTGCCCAGCGACACGTTAAGTGCAGTTGGATCGTTTGTCGCAGCCATCTGCCCGTGTCCGGGACTATTGGGGACCATTGGGATTGTCGACTCCCGAAACACCCCAACGGATTTGGGTGTCAATCCAGTTCACATTTTGGAATTTATGAATATTATGATAGTTGTTGAGCCAACTGAAGTTCGGATTTTTCAAAAACCGTTGGGATCAATGTCATCCCATGTTCATGATGGTCGCGATCTTGAGTTGAAGAGGGCTGTTCGCTCGCCCTTGCAGGCCAGACAATAGGTGAGATTTTGTTGGACCGTGATGTTCCAATGACAACCTCAAACGGGGCTCCTCGGTTCAACTGCCACGCAAGCATCTTTATTGGCGTTTCCACTATTGTTGGTCGTCACAACTGGGGTGCAGCCTCCGCCTAGAAACGCAGCAGCAGCAGTGCTTGTTCCTCAGTCCTCGGGCGTTGCACTCGGCTGGTTGGTCCCTGAAACGCTTCGCCCAGTTCAAGATCCTCGACGGAGCAAGCGGCGGGGCAGCAGCGTCGGCCAAGGTCGGCGGCCATCGGCCCTCCATGTCCCATCGTGAGGGCAGTTGGAGATGTAGCCATCCGCTAAGTTCGCATGATTTGAATCGCACCTAGTGCAGTCCCCCCACCCACCCCTCCACTCCCCCCCTTC
>JAADYI010000187.1:0-26055 GCA_023338185.1 Lagenidium sp. CBS 127285
ACGCCCAAGCCAACCACCACGACCAAGACGCCAAGCTTCACCCCGCCCCAGCGTGTCCGCAAGAGCTGGAACCAGTTCACCCAGCAGGAGAAGGACCGGTACCTCCGGGCCGTGAAGCGGGCCATGGAGACCGGCAACCAGCACCGCTTCACCGAGATCCACTCCGCGCAGATGAACACCATCAACGCCCATGGCAACTGCGGCTTCGTCCTCTGGCACCGGCGCTACATCCTCGCCTACGAGAACATGCTCCGCTCGCTCTCCACCGAGTTCGCCGACCTCACGCTCCCGTACTGGAACTACTTCCAGGACACGACCAACCAGCTCGCCAACAAGAACCCGTGCGACAGTCTGCAGTCGTGCGCGCCGTTCCTCCGCGACTTTGGCGGCGGCGCGTCCCCCACGACCCGCTCGCCGCTCTCGGTCCAGCGCGTCGCCGGCATCGACGTCAACTGGGGATCCTGCGTCACGACCGGCATCGCCGGCACGGCATGCGCCAACTCACGCGGGGCCGCCCCCGGGGTCGCGTGCGACAAGTGCATCATGCGCGGGGACTGGTCGGCCCGGAACCGCATCGTCCAGTCCGTCGGCACCGACCTCCTCAGCATCCTCGGGCTCTACACGTAGGTCACGGCCCGCGACGATGCGCACGCGGCGCTGTCGCGCAAGATCGAGGGCACCTTCCACAACGCGGTGCACAACGCCCTCAGCGGGGTCATGAGCTCCATGGCCTCGCCCTTCGACCCCATCTTCTACGGTCACCACACCACCGTCGACATGGCCGCCTTCATCTTCAACCGCTGCCGGTACGATCCGTCGGGCAAGATCGACATCGACAACCTCCCGCGAGACACGGTCTTTGACGTCTTCAGCCAGTGCATGGCGACCAACGGCGGCCAGATCGTCGGCAATCGGGACATGTACATGACCATGTACGACGTGCCGACGGCGTCGGCCAAGGAGACGGCGGCCTTCTTCGGCGGCATGGGCGTCAAGTACAGTGACTTTGCCCACGCCGAGAGCCTCGGACAGCACAGCTACACGTACGTCTTGGATCCGTATATGAAGACGCTACTGGAGTCGCACAACGTGCGGTGCCCAAGCTACGTCTTTGGCCAGTCGTCGGTCGTGGTGCCTCCCCGTCAGCTTGTGGACGAGGCGGCATCGACCCCGATTCAGGCATCGAATGCGACAGTGTCGAATGGTGGTGGTGCGAGCGATGTGACTGTAGCTGCTGCTGGGCCCACTGCCGATGCCGACACGTCCGCCAACGAGGTGACCTCCGTGCTGGCGGCGTGCGGCGAGGAGGTGGCCCGGACGCACCCGGAGCTGTCCTTCGTGGGCCGCATCGAGCAGGAAGGCGCGCTCAAGTGCTCCGTCATCCGTGCCAAGAGCGGTGGGGTCCTCGCCGACTACACGTCAGTCTTCCGTCAGCAGTTCATGATCCCCGCGGAACAGAAGCCCTACTGCCTCGAGCTCTTGGATCGTGTCGACCGTGGCGACCTCAAGGTCCTGGTCTCGAGCGAGTGCAAGCAGCGCTACGGCGCGTTGACGGGTGTGGACCTCCGCCAGCTCTAGGGCAGCTGAAAGACACTGGACAACAGAGGAGTTGTGCAGCACACGGGGCATACGTCAAACATCCATGAGGACGGTGGTAATGTGGGTCCGTTATTCAGAGCTGACCGTAAGAAGAAGAAGATATCGATTTTGGTTTTGGTTTTGGTTTTTGGTTTTGCTCTCGTACCCATATCAACTATCAGATTTGAGATCGGCCACGTACGTGGCGTATTCGCCTGTAATCGCACAATCCTAGTGGCCGTTATCGTGACGAAACACCAGACGTACACACACACACATACACACACACACGCACACGGGAACGGACAGAATACCAACCAAAACTGACAACGAACTATTAGAGAAGAACGTCAGACAGGCAAGTGTATCATTGTTTGTATGCGAACACGTCCGTCACTCACTCATCGCACCCACATCAAGTGCCGCAATCGTCGACCAACACGTAGCCGCCCGGGTGAACTCACCTGAACTTGTTGTTTGTATGGTGGCTGCGCACTGCAGATTTCTGGTGATTCCTGGTGTTGGTGGTGTGGCAAGCAATACGACGCCCCGCCCACGTCTTCCTATAAACCAGGAGTCGGAAATTGTTGGGTGTAATAGCAGTGTACTTGCCTCCTCGAGCTCCTCGACATCCTGTTCGCTCCGATTGGTGTGATGACGTACGGAGCAGAGAAGCCCGGTCGTTACAATCATAAATACTTCGTGTTATTCCCACGCGCATGCAATCTCTGAGAGAGGCATCGAAGCACAGCAGAAATTTGTGTTGCATAAGAACGGGAAATGCCCACCTGTGGCTGGCGATGCGTCACCATAAGATCGATTCAATGTATGGAAGCTAATCAATAGGCGCACTTTGTTCACAATCCTCGATTGGTCATGACCAAGTTCAACGGATACAACGAATCGTCGAACAGCGAGCTTGATGATTCAGCTTGGCACGTGGAGAGAATAGCTTCAACCAACGTCGAAAGGTTGGTTCTCTTGTTGAGCACATCTTGACACAGTGGTGTGCTGTCGATGTTAAATTCC
This sequence comes from Lagenidium sp. CBS 127285, assembly GCA_023338185.1. Classification (NCBI taxonomy): domain Eukaryota; phylum Oomycota; class Peronosporomycetes; order Pythiales; family Pythiaceae; genus Lagenidium; species Lagenidium sp. CBS 127285. The sequence goes on from JAADYI010000187.1 coordinate 2,608, forward strand.
TGCAGTGAATATAGCATTTTAATGTTGTCAAGAGGCTCGGGCAATCGGGCTGTGTTGGTGTGTTGGCAATAGACTACTCGGAGATTTGGATGGTGCAAGCCAAGCGTTGGAGGTAGACCGCTCACTGGATTTCGTGCGATACTGAAATCCACGAGTTCGGCCAAGTGGTCAAGGACGTCGTCTTGGACTTCTGTGATGTGGTTGTTTGTGAAGGATATGGTTGTGATCGCTCTCAGCTCCTTGACGACAGGAGGAATTATCTCGAGGCAGCTATGCTCCACAACCAATGTTGTAAGTGATGGCCAGATTTCGGCCAGGTTCGACGGGAGAGAAGTCAGATTTGTAAATCCCATTTCAATGTCCATCAGCGAGTCAACCTTGAACGTCGACAACCCAGCAGGAAACGCACGCATGGTCGTGAACGCGATTGCGACGAAAATGATGGACGGGTGGTTTACAGATGATATTGCTGCTTCTTCTGTCCAGCTCTCAATGGAACTGTTAAAAATCTCCAATCCCAGAAGCGAATGCATCTCCAGGATAGTGTGAGGGATCACAAGTCCAGTACAGTGCGCCAGGATCAAGGAGATAACATGGGAACTGCTGAACGACGAAAGGATACGAGAGGTACTGATTTCGTCGCCGATGGTGCCTTGCCGGTGGCAATTGACTTCGAGGACTGCACACGAATATTGAGTTGTAAACCATGGGTGAATCGCGATCTTGCAGCCCGCTGAACTTGGTTGGGGTAGACGAGAGAGCCCAAAGAGCGTCGAAACAACGAGAGCGAGGACGAAAAACACACCATGGACCTGCGATTTTAACGGCTTTGGTCGTCGGAGCCGTCGAACCGATGCCCAAATCGTCCTCCTCCCGTCTGCCCTCGACAGACCAATTGGGGAATTCCCAGGTTGCCTCAATCGGCTCACCAGTTGCCGTTTAATCAGACCCTTGATCCCGTCGAGGCACATCCAGCATTCAATGAACGGGTAGATTTTGCTCCACACGGTGATCCAGTCCGTGCTGATCAGAAGGCGGTTCTCCATCACGCCATTCGTGAACCACACGTCATCGTACAAGTACTTGTCATCAAACCCGGGGATCTCGCGGTCCCACACACGCCAATACCTGTAAAACATGGAGCATGGGATACACACCGCCATGAAGAGCCCCGAGAGGATGTCACAGGCGAGACAGTAGACGCGCAGATGGCCTTCTTGCTGGTGGAGAAACTTGAGGATGAGCGGCGTCGAGAGGCAGTTGAAGATGACGGCTGCGAGAAAGCAATAATTGACCTGCTCATCGGTCACGAGGCGGCCCACCTGGGCGGTCTGATACGTCTGGGCGATGATCTGGACGAGCTTGCGGAGCGCCTGCATCTCACTGAAGAACTGGCTGCGGATGCCCATGATCCCTTGCTCGCCAAAGATCTGATTCAAGGCGAGGGCGACCGAGGCCGCAGTGGACCGGAGCAGCGAGTTCTGGAGCTGACGACGACGACGAACGAGTGTCTTCTGCCGAGGAGGACGCACGGGACCCGTCGGATACACCATAGTAGTGTACTTTTGCTCCCCGCGGCGTCGGTCCGTGTTGCCTGCCAAATGCCTCTGATAGTCCATCGGCGCCATGACGAGGCGCCGGCGCTGGATGGAGAACCAGAGCATCCGTGCGGCCTCGCGTGCGTGGATGGCGCCGATGAGCCCAAAGAGCAGGCTGAACCCCCGGAGGGTCCCCCGCCCGCAGGTCGTGCTGAGCAGCCGGAGGTAGTACTCGAGGTCCGGGTCGCCGAGGTATGTGTAGAGCAGCACGACACCCGTGAGGAAGAGCCCGACGACCACGTGCGTGAGGAGGACCCCAAGCCAGACCAGCGCGAACGGCCGGCGGCCGAGACGGAGGACGATTGACCCCTCGGCCGGTTCGTCAACGCGACGTCGGACGCGGGCGGCGACTGTAGCGACCCCTTGGCCAACGGTTGGTGGCGGTGGGATCCTCCCGTCCTCCCCCATCAACACCGGAGGAGAGGAGGGGGGAGGGGTGATGGAGGAGGGGAGCGGGGGAGAGGAGAGGACAGGCGGGAGGGGAGGCCCTAACGCCGAATTGTCCATGGTGCCGTCATCATCGCCACAAAGTCGTTACGCGTAGATTCTCAATAAACAAATAGACTTCGTTCCTGTTGGAGAATCGTAAACGAAAACCTCCTATGTCGCATACAGTAAAGCAACGTTAACTCTGAAAATTTTTCAGAAAATCATCCAAGTGGCCGCACCAACGATCAAAACCAACAGCCAGAAACGGCAACAACGAATACGAAAACGAAAATGCGCGAATGGGATTGCTGGTGGAGTGATGACGGGGGTGACGACGACGACGATGCGGCGCTCGCGGCGGAGTGGGCGTTCGTGGAGAAACACTGGTCCTGGCAGCTCCACCGGCGCCTCGACGCCGATGAGTTCCACCGCCAGGACGCGGCGGCCGTGCGCATCGGCCGCGACGAATGCGACTGGTGGCTGGACGTCGACGCCGGCACGGGGTGCTTTGTCCGGCGAAATGACGTCGGCGACAGCGACGACGAGATGCGGCGGATCATCCGCGAGGGGGTCATGATGCTCCACGTTGTCGCGCACGCCGACTATGGGAGCTGGATCGCGCTCCTCCGCGACGTCGAGTTCGAAAGCGCGCCGTTCATGAACCTCAAGTATGGTCGGCTCCCGCCGCAGTTTGCCTTCAACATGTCGGGGCTCAATGACATCTCGTGGGCGACGACCTCGCGGCATCTCTTTGGCACAGAGGACCTCAGCGACGACTTCCGTCGGGACCTCGAGGAGGCGGATCGTGTGTACCGAGAGCAGGGCCACGATCTCGCCACGATCCCGCCGATCACGACGAAACTCTGTTTTGGCCCCGGGCGGCTGCAACGTATCGATCAGTCGCGGTATCTGCGCCACGTTGCAACGTTACTGGGTCAGCTGCGAGCGGTCGAACGCCGGCGATACGACCCCGATCTGAATGCTGGTGATCGCTCCGTGGTCCCGGTGTTCTCGGTCAAGTGCATTGAGCTGCTGATCAACGAATTCACCCTGAACAGCGCCGGATTGAAACGACTGATCGAGGTCTTGGAAAAGGGCGTCACCATTCACACGCTCGAGTTGCCGGGTGTTGCTGTGGATTACTACGAGTACACCCTCAAGCTCGACACGTGGGCTGACTTTTTGCTGACGCTCTTTGGACAGCGGACTGCGGAGAAACACCCACCCACGGCGGTGAACAAGCTCGTTGTCCCCCCATCGTACATGGTCGAGGGTCTGTTTGCGCCGTTTTGTTCGGTCCTGGCAACAGCCCGAGGTGTCGACAGAGTGTGTCTCCGAGGCGGACCGCTGTTCCAAGGACCGGGGCGAGAGCAGCAGCAGTTGTGGCGATGGCTCGGTTTTGCCATGTTCAGTTCGGCATCGCGGAATTCAGTGACGACTCTCGAGATCAATGGTCAAGTCCTCACGCGCGACCAAGTCCAGGGTCTCGTGCAGATGGCGACAGTCTCCACTCCGCTCGTTCCATTGCTCTCTCCGCTCAGTCTCTCCCCACCGTTACCGCTCCAGGCCCAACACATTGATCTGCCAAAAGGGATTGTGTTAGATATCAAGACCGTGCGACCGACCATCCACCCCGAACCTGTCAAACTCGGCGGTTGGACCGACGGCGTCGTCTTGCAATCGGACTCGACCACGATGGTCTTGTTCATCCCAGGGTTTGGCATATGCTCCGTCGACCCGAGCACGATCCCTCACAAGAGACGACGCGCAGCGAACAAGCCCTTGAGCATGTGTGAAGACCTCCTGGCACAGACGACCCGCCCATTGCGGGACCTCGTGGTCAAAATGAAATCGGACCAGGCAGGTGACGAGGGCAAGGCCGCCCTCGTCGAGTTGCTTCAGGCCGTCGGTGGGTCGTTGACGGGGCTCAGTGTACACTTGGCCGGCTTGGACGACCGCACGTGCCAGGAGATGATCTCGGCGTGTTCATCCCTGACGAGCCTCCGGCTCAGCGGTGCTCACGTGGACTCCCTCGGGTGGCTTGTCCAGGGCTATCAGCGAGGGCGGGTCGCCATCTCGTCACTGGATCTCGTGAAGACGCGGATCCCCCCAGAGGCGCTGGATTCATTTTTGTGTCACCTCCTCGACACGCCGATCGTCGGATCGACCCTCCAGCGGCTTCGACTCGGCCACCGGTGGCCCGCGCCCGTCGAGTTGTCGTCACTGGAGATCATCGCCGACATCCTCGACGAGAACGCGACCATGACCCACATCCAGATCGCCACGAGCGAGCCCGGGGTCGAGCAGCTCCAGGAGGCGCATCACGGGCAGGCCCTCGAGATCCTCAAGGAGCCCCTGCCCCTGGCCAGTCGACGGGCGTTCCTCGGGGTCCTCCTCCGATGCCGCCGTCATCAAACCCTGAGCGAAGACCTCCTCCGCCAGATCTTTGACTTGGCCGCGACTCCCGACTGGCGGCGGGTCCAACTGACAAGTTACTTTCCCCGCCCCCACGAGGATTCGGAGGATGACATCTGAGTTCTTCTCCACGTAACAGCGTGATATATGAAAAGATACAAAAAACATTTTCACGTTATGACCGTCCATTGACGAAAACCCGCGATGATCGTCGTACCGTGGTCGAAAACACGGTACAACCTCGCATCCCCATCATCACGTCCATCAGCCCACGTTTTCCCGCCACCGACCGACATCACGCCTTTCTTAATTCGTGTAGATCCCTCCGGCGGCGGCGGCGGCGATGCTGGTCTTTGACCTCGACTGGCGCTTCCTCGAGCCCCGCTTCGGGGCCCTCCGGGGGGTCCTCAGTGTGGCGCCCCCGGCCCCGGGGGACGACGGCCCCCCCTGGCTCGCCCTCCGGGTGCCCCGGAACCTCTCGCCCAAGGTCCTCCAGGGCCTCCGGGCCCAGCGCGAGGCCCTGCTCCTGACGAGCGCCATGGGCCAGTGCGTCGAGGACTTTTGGATGGAGAGCCTCTACCAGCACGCGCACGTGGCCGAGATGGAGCACCTCGACCGGGCCCCCCCGCGCTTTGTCATCCACCTCGATGAGCTCCAGACCGACGCCGTCGTCAACTGGGACCGCACCCTCCGGCACCTCCTGGGCCACGACGACCTCAGCGCCGGCTTCTTCGCGGACCTCGCGCGCCTCGAGCGCGTCCAGCGGGACGAGGCCGGGCACCGCCCCCGCGGGGCCCCGCGGATCCCCCTCCGCCTGCGCTTGGATCCCCCGCGGCGACTCGCCCCCGGGGCCCAGGCCGCCTACCTCCGGGGCATCGGGGACCTGCTCCGGGGGCTCTCGGACCTCGAGCGCCAGGCCGCGGCCCGCGGTGACGACGACAACCCCGGCGCCCCACGGGTCCCGGTCTTCTCGGTGGAATCGGTCGAGATGAACCTGGGCCCGCTCGCCGTGACCCCGGCAAATGTCCTCGCGCTCCAGGGGGTGCTGGCCATCGACGTCCGCATCCGGAGGCTCCAGTTGCCCAGTGTCGTCAACCTCCAGATCCCCGAGTGCGTCCCCTGGCGCGGGGCCTGGGCGTCGCTCCTGTACACGGTGTGTGGGCACCCGCTTGCGCCGATCGTGACCCCGCGGCCCATCGAGGAGCTCGTCTACGGGGTCCGCGAGGGCCCATGCCGTTTTACGATGTTCCAGGCGCTGTGCTCGGTGCTCCTCGGCGCCCAGCGGCTCCAGCACATCACCTTTGAACACTCGGTCCTCGGGGTCGAGATGCTCCCCAACTGGAAGTGGCTGCTCGTCGCGCTCTTCAGTCGGGCTTCGGCGGGTCGGGTCTCGTCGGTTCGGATTCAAGACTCCCTGGACGTGCTGGCAAAGTGCGCCGAGGTGATCATCGCCATTACCACCGCGGAGCACCCACTCTTGTTCCTCACCGAGGCCGGGCGGATTGACTTTGACCAGACAACGACCTCGATCGTCGTCCCGCAAGGCGGCATGATCCATCTCCAGCCCGGTGGACCCAGTGACGTCGCCCAGGTTGCCGAGGCCGAGGGGAAGCGGTTTGAGGTGATCAATGGGGACCTCGGTAGCCCTCACGTCGAGGTGCTTGTCCCGGGGTTTGGACGGGCATTGGTCGATCGGCAGGCGACACTCGAGAAGCGCCGGCGCCTGGATCCGGCCGCCAGTCCCACGTCCGCGTCCGTGGATCGTCTTGAGTTGCAACGGGGAGTGCGTTCTCTTGGCATTGAGTGCACCACGGAAGCCACGGGTGTTCATATTTTGAACGTCCTACTCGCAAGTGTCGGTCGATCGTTGGAGTCGCTCACTCTCCGTGTGACTGGTGAGGACGACAACATCTTGAGGATGATTCCGGAGAAATGCCCACGACTACGAAAACTCGCGATCCACGGGCTGACGATCTCCACCATGGATCCGATTCTCCAAGCGTACGAGAACGATTGGACGGTGACGTCCATCCGACTCGTCGAATGCGAACTGAAGGACAAATCGAGCATGAATGATTTCCTCCGGACATTGACCGATCCATTCGCCACATCGTCACGACGGCTGGTTGCACTCCACCTTGGTGACAAAAACCTCCCAACGGATATGATCGATTCTGATGGAGCCAAGTTGCTCGCCCGGGTCGTGAAAGAAAACGCAAGGCTGTTACATTTGGAAGTGATTGCTCCCCATGGCATTGTAATGGACTACAAGCGGCACAAACGTGGAATTAACGACGAGGACGACGATGGATACGACTACGAGGAGGATGAGGACGAGGACGACGAGGAAATGGAGATCGCGAAATCCTTCCCCCTTTTGTGCAAGTGTGCGTTCTTAAGTGCCATCAAGGAATCCCATTACATGTCCTCGGTGGAGGATACGGGCCAAACTATTGCAATTCTATCCCGTGTGCTGAAATTCGCTGGATCATGGGTTGAACGGCGCGTTATCGTCGAAACCGGAAAGGATTCACGGATGTAAGGAGCGGGTGCAACATGTATAGTTTTTTTTTTTTATTGTGCCAGCGTAGTATCATGCAAAAATGAAGTATCGTGAGTTGGTTACAGTACTCATGTTCGCGTCACTTGACTCAACGCTTCTGATGGTTGAGAAAGCGCAACGAGAGGAAGGCAAGCAATCGGAACCCCAAAATGCATCCCAGCAGTACGAAAAAATTGCGTGTGAGGTCGTCATGATGCATGTTGAAGATGTCTTCAACATACTCCTTCACGGTGATCTTCCCAAGTTGAGGAGGAGCACCCTGGAGAACCTTGCAGCCTGTCTTGTTTGTGCTGCCAGACGGGCAGTCCGCGAGGACGATTGCTACAAGATTCGAAAAAGAGTACCGCTGGGGAGTGATGTGGTACAACCACTTGTATCCCTTCGGAATAGCCTTCGCTGGTGGATTAAAGCCCATGTAGTTCCCCGTGATCGAGTTCAACAACACGCCACCCAGCATCGCCATCTCCATGTTCGGAAGCGCGTAGGCGAAGAGTTGGCCGAGGTAAGTCTGCATCAGAAGCATCAAGTTGAGGTAGAAACCAAACAGGGTTCCTTCTTTCGCACCCTTGAACCCAACAAAAGGATAGTAAATGACTGTGAAGAGAATCGTCCGCATAATCACCCAAGGAATCTCTGCAATTGTGGAGCCCAAGAAGTACCAAAACGGATGATACATCTGGGACGCTTGTTCACGGTAATAGGAAACCCGCTCCTCAGAAGCAAGCGGAATCGCACTATTAAACGCGGTTGCACTCAAAAAGAACGATGACAAGAAAATCATTCCCACAGCGCTGTTGACGCCCGAGTACGTCTGATATTCAGATCCCGTGAAGATGCCACCAAACAGGAGCGACAATATGACCGCCATGAAGAGCCCCGTCATCGTGTACGATTTCGTACGCCAGTACATTCTGAAAAACCGTAACACGACGAACTTCATCTGGGTCGCTTGACTTGCCGCGTATTGATGCTCAAATTTGATCGGGGAGCTGTTTGGAGCAGGTGAACAAACACCGGGCTGCGCCATATCTTCATCAACGGTCTTCTTCAAGTCGCTTAGAGTATAGGCCGCGGCAAAATCGGTTTCCACGACATTACCAACACCAGCCCCAATGCACTCTAACATCCACGTTGCCGGGTTATACGAGGGTTGAATCGGAGTGACGCCTGGTTGCGACTCGAAATACTCAATCAACTTCGAACAGTTCTCACCGATACTTCCATGGAAAACCGTAAGCCCCCCCGTCTTCAGCAATAGAAGGCGGTCGAACAACGTGAAAATCTCTGTCGATGGTTGGTGAATCGTACACACAATTGTTCTGCCGCTATTCGCCACCTTTCGCACACCCTCCATTATCGCCTTCGCAGATCGCGCGTCCAGCCCGCTTGTTGGTTCGTCGAGAAAGAGGACGCTGGGCTTGGCAGCCAACTCAACGGCAATCGTAATTCGCTTTTTTTGCTCGGTTGACCGACCGTGAATCTGCATTTTGGCGATTGGGTGGAGGTCGAGAAGATCCAGTACCTCTTGCACCGTTGCCATTTTGTCACGATCTGACACACTCGCAGGTTGGCGGAGAAAGGCGCTGAACATCAACGCTTCACGAACCGTTGCGGACTCGCAGTGAATATCCATCTGCTCGCAGTAACCGGTACACCGCTGGATGACTTCTTTAGTTGCAGGATGGCCATTCAACAAGATATCCCCTCTAATCTTCCCTCCAGTCTTCCGACCTGCGATGACATCCATGAGCGTTGTCTTTCCCGCACCAGAAGACCCCATCAGTGCCGTCATGGAGCCTGGAGCGGCGTACCCCGTGACACCTTTGAGAAGATCGATGGTTTCTCCTTTCTTCGATGGGTTGGGCACGGTATACCATAGGTCTTTGAATGCAAGTGTGACTGGTGGGACTGAATATTTCTTGGTTGTCGGCTCGGATGTACCAGTTTCTCCTACCGGCAAAACCTTGGACGAACCCTGGCTCATCGAAAACCGCTCAATCTGGTCATACACATCGGTAGAAGTGACCGTTTGAGCACCTGATGAGTGGCTCTCGTATCTCTTGTACTCTAGGAACAGGGACGCCAACACCATATGCCAGATCGTCATAAAGCTCAAGAATGCAATGGCTGCACCAACCCAGAATCGATCATCAGGGACGGCAAAGAGCGACAAAGCATACTCGCCCATCGATCGCTTCCCAGTAAGAGTGCAATAGTTGAGGCCTTCGTACACACAGGCATCAAATTTCTTGTTTCGGTATTGATTCACTGCAAGTGCTCGAATCGCCCAAGCAACTGGGTCCAGCCAGTAGATCCAAACAAAATAGTCGGGGAGCTGGTCCTTGCTGACTATAAAACCCGCAAAAATGACAAAAATTCCGATGCAAAGGATTGCCAGAGGCTTCGCGATATGCAGGTCCTTGATTGCAGTGGAGAGCATGAAGAAAAATGACGTAAACGTCAAATTGGCAAGAAATAAGATAAAAAGGAACATGCAGAAGGCAGCAGCATTAGCCACGAGACCGCACAGCCAGTATATAAACGTCCCAAAAACGATCGTCTCCAAAATCGCCATGGGGAGTTTGCTGGTCATGAACGAGATGACATATGTGGACGAACGCATAAAGTTTGCTCCACGTTGCTTGTAAAATACATCACGGCCGGAGAAGAAGACGGGTAATTCGGAGAGTTGCCCCATCGAGAGGAAGAGAACTGTTCCAAACAGTGTTCCCATCATAATTTGCGCCTGGGATGCAGGAATGTTATAAAACGTCGAACCATTGATAAGACCCATGACGATGACCATGAAAATCCGACCACGTAAAAAGGCCTTATTACGTGCAGCGAGCAGAAAGTCACGCTGAAGGAGCGTCTTCAAACTCTCCGTGACAGTCTGTCTAAATGCCTTGCGTCTATCCATGTAGTCAGTCATATCTCGGAGCAACTGATCTCCAATTGGAGAATTAAGCACCTCCAAATTCGCTTGGTAAATGGTAGATTGTCTGAATGCTGCTCCGAGTTGTTGTGGCTCTAACGGGACTCCAGATGCACCAGGCTCGAGATACTGCAGTTGCTCTTTGCCGCCGAGATCAAGTAGGAAATCCGCTACATCACGTCGAGGTGGGCAAACAAGTCCCATATTTCGGAAATACTCGACAATCTGATCCCGCGGGCCATGGTAAAGTACCTCGCCTTCGTTTAAGAGAAGGACCTCGTCAAACAAATCGAACACTTCCGGGGATGGTTGCAACAAAGAGATGACGATAGTCTTGTTCATCCGCTTGGCGAGGCTTCGTTGGGTCTTGATGATGTCAAATGTCGAGGCACTATCGAGACCCGTACTAATCTCGTCCATGATCAACACTGTCTTCATGCCAAACAGCATCTCTCCGGTTGTGACACGTTTTCGTTGCCCTCCAGATACGCCACGGTGCATCGCATCGCCAACAATCGTGTCCTTGCACGTCGTGAGACCGAGGTGTTCGATGATAATTCGTGGCATGACTTTGGTGACCTCTTCGATAAACTCGATTGCAATTTTGTTATCTTCGTCCGTTCCTTTCGTCAACATTGCACGATCTTGTTCGGAGATTTTTCCACCGCCATTGCACGCATGGGCAAACTGGAAGGTCTCTCGGACCGTCATCAAGGGCAGGTGCTTGTCATGTTGGTCCACGTAAGCGACGAATTGCGGAAGTCGCGGGAGCAGCTGCTGGCGATCGCGACCATTGTACGTGATCTCGCCCGACATCTTGACATCTCCCTCCAAGGGGAATCGCCCGCTGAGGATCTTCATGAGCGCCGACTTGCCCGAGCCCGGCTGCCCAAGCACGAGCGTGATCGTCCCCGGTCGGAACACCCCCGACACCTTATTGAGGATCGCCTTCTGCGTCGGGAGCGGGACGTTGCACTTGGGGAGGACGCGCCCGAGCGGCGCGGGGCGCTTGGCGTGCTTGGCCAGGTCTACGGTGATGGCGAGGTCCCGATACCGCACCTCCATCTGGGGCATCGGTCGCTGGGTCGCATTTTGCACGTTATGAACGACATTTTCGTGAAATTGCTCCGGTGAGAGCCCCACGAGCTGGCTGGCATTCGAGCCTCGCTGGGCGGGGTCCGTGGCCTTGGGCTTGGTCATGATACCTCCAGAGTGCAAACCCCCTGATGGCCCTCAGGGCGTTGCTTGAAGACTGAACCACACTCGGAACCGGGTCCAGCACCCATCACCTGAAGGGGGTGCCCCATGGAGAGAGGTTGAGATGGCTGTGGGATCTCATGTATCTATAAACGATCGCCTGCGCACCGGCAACTTGATTCGAGGTGCTCTTCGTTCTCCGTCAAACGACATCATCCGCGGACGATGATGATGCATTGGGATCAACTGCGATCACCGACGAAAGGGGCGGCCGAGAATAGGACGCGGCCGTTTTGATGGGAGCCACCCCCCCATGGAGACGGAAAACGCTTGTTTCTCCCATGGGACCATGCGCACGGGGCCATCATCATCCAATCTGCCTGTTGAGATTGTGACTAGCTCGATAGAAATGGTGAAATTCACGTTTGGAGAAAATGGCATTTAGAAACAATAGAAACGTCATATTTGAAACATATGCGTAATTGCAGGTGATCATAATGTCCATTTACGTAATATACGATTCTTCCTATGAATGGCTGGTCGACCGTGGCCTGAGGTTTGTTGGATTTCGATCAAGCGGCTTCTTTGACGAGTCCGCGACTGAACGAGAAGATGGCACCACCGACGTTTGAGCAGCGCCTCGCGAGCCTCCGCAAGGAGGCAGACAAGTTCGCCGACTACCTCAGCGACGAGGAGGTCGAGGATGAGGTCACGACCCAGAAGCACGAGGAGGACGACTTTTGCCAGGACTTTAGCATGTGCGTCGTCGTCGGGGGGCTCCCGGTCGTCGACAACACCAAGCACGGCAAGCTCCTGAATGTCGTCAAGAAGATCTTCTCGCAGGTCGGGACCGTCGTGGACATTGACATGCCCTTTGCCAAGAGCGGCACCACCACGGGCTTTGCCTTTGTCGAGTTTGAGCAGGAGGCCCACGCCAATGACGCCGTGCGGACGATCAACAACTTTGCCCTCGACAAGCGCCACACGCTGCTCGTCAACAGGTACGAGGACCTCCACAAGTACAGCAACACCCCGGAGACGTTTGTCCCGCCCAAGGTGGACAAGTTTGTCGAGCCCAAGAACCTGAAGACGTGGCTCACAGATGCCGCCCGCCGGGATATGTTTGTCCTCCGCCACGGCACGGAGACGGAGATCTTCTGGAGCGATAAGGGTGAGATTACCCTCGACTATGACGGCGAGCGTGAGAAGAAGAACGGCAAGCAGTGGTGCTCGCAGTACGTCTTGTGGTCCCCCCAGGGTACCTACTTTGCGACGTTCCACCCGCAGGGCATTGCTCTGTGGGCCGGTGACAACTACGAAAAGGTCGGTCGTTTCGCCCACAAGAATGTCAAGATCGCTGTGTTCTCGCCCCAGGAGAATTATTTGATCACCCTGAGCGAGACAGAGATGGAGAATGCCATCATCATTTGGGATGTCAAGTCATCGAAGATGCTGCGATCGTTCCCTGCTGGCAAGCCAACGGGCGCCAAGGACGAAGTTGTCCAGGGACTCATGACTCCATTCAAGTGGAGTGCTGACGATCGTTTCGTAGCTCGTCGCGGAAAGGACGTCATCTCGGTCTACGAGCTTCCGTCGATGAAGCTCCTTGACAAGAAGTCGCTCAAGGCCGATGGTGTGCACGACTTTTTCTGGTCGCCAACGGATCCCATTCTTGCATACTGGGCCCCCGAAGGCAACAACGTTCCCGCCCGTGTCTCGCTTGTCGAGCTGCCGTCCCGCCGGGAAATCCGCCAAAAGAACTTGTTCAATGTCAGTGACTGCAAGCTTTTGTGGCACCCGAATGGGACCTACATGAGTGTGAAGGTCACTCGTCACTCCAAGTCGAAGAAGACCCTCTTCACGAACTTCGAGCTCTTCCGTGTGCGCGAGAACCTTGTCCCGGTCGAAATGCTCGAGCAGAAGGAGACTGTCGTCTCATTTGCTTTCGAGCCCAAGGGGTCGCGTTTTGCCATTGTTCACGGCGAGGGCAACCAGCGCTTGAGCGTTTCATTCTACGATATGAACGGCGGCACCAAGAAAAATGAGCTTGCGCTCTTGTACACCCTCACGGACAAGCCTTGCAGCCACTTGTACTGGTCGCCGCTTGGTAACAACATTGTTCTTGCTGGTCTTGGGGATATGAACGGCGTTTTGGAGTTCTGGGATACCGATGAGAAGCAGAGTATCACGATTCAGGAGCACTTCAAGTGCACGCACGTTGAGTGGGATCCGTCCGGGCGTGTTGTTGCTTCCGCCGTGTGCCAGCCCATTGATAACTCCTACTACAAGTACCAGATGGACAATGGTTTCACGTTGTGGTCGTTCCAAGGTCTCAAGCTCTTGGAGGAGAAGAAGGACGCCTTCTACCAGTTCCTCTGGCGCCCTCGTCCTCGCAACCTCCTCTCGGAGGCCGAGTACAACGATGTGGTCAAGAATCTCCGCAAGTACGAGAAGCGATTCAACGAGATGGATCGTATGCGTGAGCGCGAGCGGATCGCTGCCGAGAAGGCCGAGAAGCAGCGCCAGCACCAAGAGTTCGTTGATCTCGTCTTGGCGCGCGCCCAGTTGGCGCGCGAGCGCCGACAGGAGTACATCGCTTTGCTTGGTGGCTACGACAGTGAGGACGAAGACGAGTACATCGTCCAGACGCGCACGTTCGACGACGTCATCTCGGAGACGGAGGAGATCGTGCGCAAGTAAGGCGCCTCGACCCCGCTCTGCGCTTTGCGGTTGGTAACCAGGGTGTTGTTGGCGATGATTGTGATCTCAAGTGTGTTATTTTTTGTGCTGTGAGCTCACAACCATCGCCAACAATGAAGTATAAATTTCAATGCCTCCATAGTTGCTGACTTGGATACCCACGTGCTGTTGTAGAATACATTTATTTGGCGCATTGGTTGTCCTGATCTCAATCGTGTGTGCATTTGCCAAGAAGGCGACGGTAGAACGTTTTGTCATGGTAACAGCGCAAGCGCGATGCAGTCGGTCGACCATTGTGTGGTGTGCCCAGCGGAGACATGATCAATGAATTTTGTCTGTTTAGTTTTACGCGTGAGCCAATGAGCCACGGGCAACACTGCTTTCTGACCAACAGAGCCGATACTACTATTATCGAGGGAAATTCAACCGGTCCAAATTTCCCCACCACAAATCCAAGGATGCACAACAGAATGGAGGCTCGTCAAATAGCGCAAGTGCATCTTGCATTGGCTGTCCCTCTAAAGTCTCTTTTGATTGAACAAGAAGCTCACGACGTGAGCCGCGAGCTCGCTTGGTGGGTTTTGGACGGGATGATACCCTCACTTACACTGCGTCAGGACTGTGTGGAGCGTTGCCAATGACCACGTACCGAAGCAGAGCAGCACGAGAATATGGACGACGGCCCCGATACATTTCGTGTACTCTTTGGCTGACGATCTAGTCGATGGGTGGTCACAGGAATTCGTCGCGAGTCGTAGTTGTCTTCGTGGCTGTTTGCTGTGAAGAAGACATAACCTATCCGTCGACGTCTGATTGCTGACGGACTCGGAAAGTTGTAGTGTGGAATACGACTGCTCGGTCGAGATGTCGATGACTTGCATCCCTGCGCAATCCTTTGCGCAACCCAATGTCGGATATGGTGTACCTCCCTGTGTGCAAAGCAAAATTTTCATTTTCAGTTCGGGTGGTCTGTTGTGTTGGTTGGTTTTCATGAGGAATCTAGGCTCACACAACCGAAAAAAGGTTGTGCAGCTTGGGAGGACCACAATCCCATGAGCCTGGAGCTATTTGAGGCATTCAATCAGCATAAATACTCTCCCTGCATGCAAGGCCAGTCTTCCTCCGTTCACTCAGAGATGGGATTCACGCTGTCACCCCAGCACACACAATACAATTCGCCAGGATGGCCAGGAAGACCAACGGTCCAGACGTCGTGAGTCCACTGGTGGGCCTCAGTGCGGAGCAGCTCCATGAAAATGTGGCCGCTACCGTCACCAAGGCCATGCAACGCCGTTTCCCCCAAGTTGAGGTCCGATTTCAAGATTTGACGATCTCGGCTGATTTGTCGTGCCACAGGCATCGACTCCCGGGACGAATCAAAACACTTCCAGAGAGTAAAAAGATTCTGAACAACGTATCAGGGGTGTTCAGACCAAGGACAATCACATTGGTGCTCGGTCAGCCAGGTTCAGGTAAATCGGCCTTGATGAAAATCCTCAGTGGGCGATTCCCCCTGGCACATGGTGTGAAGATGACTGGTGACGTTACGTTCAATGGACGAAGCCGACAAGAACTCTTGCCCCGACTCCCTCAGTTTGTCGCGTATGTTGATCAGCGCGATCGACATCTCCCCATGCTAACTGTAAAGGAAACACTCGAGTTTGCGCATGCCTGCAACGGTGGTGGCGTCCTGTCGAACTTGGAAAAGGAGTTTTTGCATAAAGGCAACGAAGAAGATGCTAAAGCTGCTATCCAGTTGGCTGAGGAAGCAAGCAAGGTGATGCCGCAAATTATTGTTCAGCATTTGGGTTTGTCAACATGCAAAGACACAATAGTCGGTGACGCCATGCATCGGGGTGTCTCGGGTGGGCAACGAAAACGAGTGACCACCGGTGAGATGCTGTTTGGCATGAAGAATGTCTTGATCATGGATGAAATAAGCACGGGCCTCGATAGTGCATCGACGTTTGACATCGTAAAATCACAGCGAAGCGCGGCGAAAGCATTGGAGAAAACCATAGTTATCTCGCTCTTACAGCCTTCACCAGAGGTGTTTGCACTATTTGACGAAGTCCTGGTGTTGAATGAAGGGGAGATCATCTACCATGGACCTAGAGATCGAGTTCTCGAGCATTTCGAGTCTCTCGGGCTCGTGTGCCCTCCACGTCGTGACACTGCAGATTTCTTACTCGATCTAGGAACTCCGGATCAAATTACATACCATGAGAGTGGCCGCGGTAGTGGGATCCCAACAACTCCCCAACAACTTGGCGAGGCGTTCAAGCAATCGAGTATCTTCAAAGCCAATTATGGAGCATTGACTTCCCCAGTGAGCGAGCACTTAATCAAGGACATGGCGGAGTATCTGGATAGCAAACGTGCCTTCAAACAGAGTTTCTTCGCCAATCTTCACACCTTACTTCAACGCGAATTCCGAGTCACTGCTCGAAACACAGCATTTATCCGGGGTCGAATCATGATGGTGATAATAATGGGCTTACTCAATGGTACACTTTTTTACCAGTTCGACCCAACATCAGTTCAAGTTGTAATGGGTACGATATTTGGAACGGTACTGTTTGTATCAATGGGTCAACTGTCCGAGATCCCAACATTTTATGCCGGAAGAGACGTGTTTTACAAGCAGCGCGGAGCCAATTTTTTACGATCCTCAGCCTATGTGTTGTCATTTATGATGAGCAAGGTCCCCATGGCAATTGCAGAAACAATTGTCTTTGGTTCGCTCATGTACTGGTTGTGTGGATTTGTCAATGATGCAGCGGCGTTTCTTTTGTTCGAGGCTCTGCTTTTTCTTGCCAGCCTTGCTTTCACGTCATTCTTCTTCTTCATGTCATCTATTTGCCCCGAGATGCACGTCGCGAAGCCTCTTTCTATCGTTTGCATCGGTGTGTTTATCATCTTCGCTGGTTTTATTGTCAGCAAGGAAAAGATTCCCGACTATCTCATATGGATCTATTGGTTGGACCCGGTGGCTTGGTGCATTCGAGGTCTGGCGGTGAACCAGTACAAAAATGCGGAGTTCAACAAATGTACTTACCGGAACATCGATTATTGTGCCATTTCGGGTGGGAAAACTATGGGCGAGTATTATCTGTCTCTTTATGGTGTGCCAACGGATTCTATGTGGATGCCGTTGAGTCTTTTGTACATGGCCGGAATGACAGCGTTTTGCATGACTGCTGCTACATTGGCCTTCGAATACAAGCGTTTTGAGCATCATTCGTCAGGAGCAACAGTGACCGTGACATCCACAGACGTCCACCAGCAGCTCGAAAAACTTAGGAGTCAATCAAGCTCAAACCGTGTCGTTCCAGTTGGTCATCAAGCGTACACTGTTCCACCAGTGACATTGGCATTCAAGGATTTGTGGTATTCGGTTCCAAATCCATCCAAAAAAGGGGAAACTCTTGATTTGCTTAAAGGCGTTACTGGCTACGCCTCCCCAGGAACGATGACCGCTCTTATGGGCTCATCTGGCGCTGGGAAGACAACATTGATGGATGTCATTGCTGGGCGTAAGACTGGTGGGAAGATTCGAGGACAAATTTTGTTGAATGGGCATCCTACAACAAAGAAGGTCATCCAGAGATGCACTGGTTATTGCGAGCAAATGGATATTCACTGCGAGTCGGCCACAATACGCGAAGCTATCACATTCAGCGCCTTCTTACGGCAACCGAAAGAAGTATCGGACAAGGAAAAGCAAGCGACGGTGAAAGAAGTCCTCAACTTGCTGGATTTGCATCCGATAGCTGACAACCAAATCCACGGAAGATCCACAGAGCAGTTGAAACGTGTCACGATTGCCGTTGAACTGGCAGCTAAGCCCAGCGTACTCTTCTTGGACGAGCCAACGAGTGGATTGGATGCTCGGTCAGCAAAAGCAATTATGGAAGGGGTGCGAAAAGTAGCTAACAGCGGTCGGACGATCATTTGCACAATTCATCAACCATCTAACGAAGTCTTCTTTGTCTTCGATCGCCTCCTCCTATTGAAAACTGGTGGACAAACCGTCTTTCATGGAAATGTTGGGAAGAATTGCGTGGATCTTATCGACTACTTTCAGAGTATTGAAGGCGTGAAAGCAATCGATACGGGTTATAACCCTGCTACATGGATGCTCGAGTGCATCGGTGCTGGAGTTGGCAACACGGCCCAGAGAGATTTCGCTGCAGTCTTCCACGAGAGCGAACTAAGAAAAAATCTTGATCTGGAAATGGCTCGCCCTGGAATAATCGCTCCGGCCGAAGGTACACACCCAGTGTCGTTCTCATCTCGATACGCAGCTTCCCATATGATTCAGATGAAACTAGTACTGACCCGGTTTTTGGTGATGTACTGGCGGACCAAGTCGTACACTCTGACCGCTTTGATCATGGCCATTGTTCTCGCTCTTCTATTCGGTGGCATCTTTTCAGGATCAGAGTATGTTTCATATCAAGGCATCAACAGCGGTGTTGGGATGATCTTCGTGTCATCGTTGTTTCTTGGTGTCATATCATTCAACAGTGCAATTCCGCTTGCATCTGAAGAACGTGTCGTCTACTATCGTGAACAAGCATCCCAAATGTATCATCCATTCTGGTACTTTGTCGGATCAACTGTATCAGAGATACCATTCGTCACATCCCGGACTATCGTCTTCACGGCCATATTCTTTCCCTTCGTAGGGTTCACAGGATTCGACACTGCCGTCGTGTTCTGGATCCAGCTATTGCTGATTGTACTGCTGTTGACTTACCTGGGTCAATTATTTGCATACGCCATGCCAAATATGGAGACAGCAATGCTTGGCGGCGTCCTCTTCACATCATCGACATCGAACTTCATGGGGTTTAATCCACCGGCGTTTGCAATTCCAAAACCATACAAGTGGATTTATCACATTGTTCCGCAGCGATACGCTCTTTCCAATCTTGTCGCAAGTGTGTTTGGTGATTGTGCGAATGCTGACGGGGTTCAAATTGGTTGCCACCTCTTGGAACATGCACCCAGGGAGCTAAGCAAACTCACTGTGCGTGCCTATGTCGAGATGATCTTCAACATGAAGCACGACAACATCACACGCAACATTTTCATTCTTATTGGTGCTATTGGCGCGTTCCGCCTACTTGCATTGCTGTCTCTCTTGTACATTAATCACCAAAAGCGGTAACGTAAGCTATATGGAGTAGATAATGCATTTCAAAGTAATTTCATTTTTGTTAATCTTATCTCTTCTGGTGATTGATGTATCGCAATGATAGCAATGCGAACAAACGAAACACGAAGATGAATGCGATCAAGATGCCGAAGTCACGCCAGATGTCGGAGTGACGGATGTCGAACACAACGTCCATATATTCCTTGATGGAGAGGGATTGTGGAATCGTCGGCGGAACGTTCTGAACTGGGCGGCAAGCGAGTTCGCTTTGATTATTTGCTTCTGAGCAGTCGCCAAACACAATAGCTGAAAGGATCGAGAACGAGTACTTTTGCGGCGTGATATGATACAGCCACTTGTACCCAGCAGGGATCGCGCTACCTGGGGGATTGAAGCCCATGAAGAGGAAGAAGATAGAGTTCATCAACACTCCGATGATAGCGGCCACCTCCACACTGGGCAGCGCATACGCGAGGAACTGGCCCATGTACACTTGCAAGAGCACGTGGAGACTAGTAACCAGCCAGTAGAGGAAGTAGCGTCCAACTCCCGTGAACCCGACCATTGGATAGAAGATGGCCGTGTACAAGAATGCGCTCGTGAAAACGTAAGGAATTTCGGCAATGCTACCTCCGACGAAATACCAAAACGCGTTGTAGGTCTGAGCCGCTCGTTCGCGATAGAAAGAAGCACGCTCGTTCGATGAAATCGGGAGCACGCTGTTAAACGAGGTGACACCGATAAACACAGTTGTTGTGTACACCATACCAGCTCCTGAGTTGATCCCCTGGTACGTTTCATACTCCATGTCAAAGAACGCCAAGCCACAAATCACACCGAGAATGAGACAAACAACATATCGGGTGAGGTTGTATGACGACGTGCGCCAGTAAAGATCCATGAAGCGTTTGATGAGAAACTTGGCCTGAGTGGACTCCAAAGCAGCACGCTTCTTCTTGAACTCGAGGGGCGGGGCACCAGGGATCGGGGTGCTGAAGCCATCTTTGCTGAGCGTTTCGTCCAAGATTGCCTTCTTTTGGCTCCCGTTGAACATGGCAACAAAATCCGTGTCTTGGCTGTTAGCATTGCCGACGCCCGCACCAATCACCTCCAGCATCCAGGTAGCAGGGTTATAGCCACTTTCCAGCTTTGCAACACCATCGACGGACTCGAAGTACTGAATCAGCTCACAGGCATCACGGCCAAGATCGCCGAAGTAGACAGTTTCACCCCCACGCTTCAGAAGAAGCAAGCAGTCGAAGACCTGGAAAACTTCCCACGACGGCTGATGAATCGTACAAACAATCGTACGGCCACTGTCTGCGACTTTCCGAACACCATCCATGATAACCTTGGCTGATCGAGCGTCGAGACCACTCGTCGGCTCATCCAGAAAGAGGACGCTGGGTTGAGCCGCGAGCTCCACACCAATGGTCAGGCGTTTCATCTGCTCGACCGAACTGCCTCGAATCATTTGGTCGGCAATTGGACGAAGATCCAACAGATCCAAGCACTCTTCGACAGTGTCAATTTTCTGTTCATCGGGGATATCACTGCCTTGGCGAAGAAAGGCGCTAAAGGCAAGAGCTTCACGAATCGTCGATGCCTCCGAGTGGATATCCATTTGTTCACAGTACCCAGTGCTACGGCGAATCGCCAGATCTGTCGCAACGTGACCATTAAGCATGATCTGACCGCGAATCTTCCCCCCTGTCTTGCGACCAGCAATCACATCCATCAATGTTGTCTTGCCAGCACCAGAACTTCCCATGAGAGCGGTGATTGACCCCGGCGTCGCAAACCCGCTGACACCCTTCAGAAGGTCTAAGTCCTCCTTCGGGTTTGTCGGATTGGGGACAGAGTACCAGAGGTCCTTGAAGGCCAGTGTGACTGGCACGAAGTACCGCTCACGGCTCGCAGTTTGGATCTCAACAACGGTTTCTTGCATTCTGGGCGATCGAGGAGTTTGGAGCAAGCCATAGTCGGAAGTTGTGCTGGATCCTGTGTTTTCGATTTGAAGATCTGCCTTCTCGTCCTCGGTGTTGAGACTGACGTGCTCGGGGCTCTCATACCTCTTGTATTCAAGAACAATGTACGCGAGGAACATGAACGAGATGTAGGAGACAATCATAAAAAGAAGTCCATACCAAAGCCAAAATTTCTCCGACTGGACATCAAACAGCGTCAGAGAATACTCGCCCATCTGCTTCCCGTAGAGACCCTTGTAGTTGATGCCGTCGTATACGTCCGTGTTGAACTGATCATCACGGTACTCGTTCACAGCCAACGCCCTCATACACCAGGCGATTGGGTTGAGCCAGTATGCCCAAATAAAGTAATCGGGAATCTGACTGCGACTGATCACAAAACCGGCAAAGTTGATGAAGAACATGATCGCCACAGATGAGGATGGTTTCGCAACGTTGAGATCGGGTGAGAGCGATGACAGGAAGAAGAAGAATGCCGCAAATGCCAAGTTGGTCAGGAACAAAAGCACTTCAAACATGATGAAGGATGCGGCATTGGCAACAAACCCGCACATCCAATAAACCATCGAACCAAAGACGAGAGATTCGAGGAATGCCAAGGGGATCTGGCTGACGGAGCATGCGACAACATAGGACGACGTACGATAGAAGTTCGCGCCACGTTGCTTGTAGAAGATCTGCCGAGCCGCCATGATGGTTGGGATTTGTGATGCCTGACCCAGTGCCAAGAACAAGATTGCAGCGAAAATGATACCCATTACCACCTGGGCCTCCTTGACGTCAAACTGCCAGAACACACTCGAATACATGAGCCCCATGATGATCACCATCAGTCCACGGCCCTTGATGAACGCTGTGTTGCGCAACGTGATTTTGAGCTGGCGGGCCATAAGAGTCTTCGTGCTCTCCCAGAATGTCTGGTGAAACTCCGGAATTTCATCAAAGTGAACTTCCTTGTCGCGAAGGAGGACTGGATCATACGGCCCATGGAGGTCACTCAGCATCTTCTCATGAATGGAAGACCGCGAAAAGATCTCAGCGAACTCGCGGGCTTTGCGCGGATGACGAGAGCCATCGACACGAGGCACCTCGTACTGTCGCTGCTGATGCGTGCCCAGATCCAGAAGGAAATCCGCAACATCCCGACGAGGCGGGCAGCGGAATCCAAGATCCTCAAAGTATCCCTTCGCCTGGTCGCGAGGGCCATGGTACATAACTCGACCCGCATTCAGGATCATCACATCGTCAAACAACTCGAAAACCTCTGGCGACGGCTGCAGCAGCGCGATCACGACCGTCTTCCGGAGCTTCTTCGCGACACTGCGCTGTGTCTTGATGATGTCGTACGTCGCCGCGCTGTCCAGGCCCGTGCTGATCTCGTCCATGAACGTCACAAACTTGTTGCCAAACTGCATCTCGCCCGTCGTCACGCGCTTGCGCTCACCACCCGAGACACCGCGGAGCATGGCATTGCCGACGATCGTGTTCTGGCAGTTTTCCAGACCGAGCTGCTGGATGATCACGTCCGGGTAGTGCTTGTACAGTGCCCGTGCGGCCTCCAGCGCGGCCTTGTTCTCACTGGCTGTGCCTTGGTTGAAGTGACTCTCCGCGCGGGCCGAGAGCTCCCCACCACAGCACTCGTGGGCAAACTCCAGCGTCTCCTTGACCGTTAACGTCGGAAAGTGGTAGTCGCGCTGGGTCACGTACGAGGCGTACTGCGGCAGTCGCCGGAGGAGTTCGTCCCGGGTCGCGCCGTTGTAGGTGATGTCACCCTCGAACTTGATGTTCTTGGCCATCGGGAAGCGCCCGCTGAGGATCTTCATCAGCGAGGACTTGCCCGAGCCGGGCTGCCCGAGGATCAGCGTGACCGTCCCGGGCTTGAAGACCCCGTTCACGTCCTGGAGGATGGGCTTGGTCACGCGGTGCTTCTCGGCCGCGAACCGGCGGAACATCTTGCGGACATCGTTGACGAGCGTCGGGAGCTCCTGGGTCACGGCCGCGGTGTCCCCGGCCTGCTCCCGGGCCACGAGGAGGTCCGCCGAGAGCGAGAGGTTCTTGAACCGGACCTCCATCTGCGGCAGCGCCCGGCCCATGGCCGCCTCGATGCGACTCGAGACGTGGTCGTGCAGGGCCTCGGGGCCGTGC
Organism: Lagenidium sp. CBS 127285; assembly: GCA_023338185.1. Lineage (NCBI taxonomy): Eukaryota > Oomycota > Peronosporomycetes > Pythiales > Pythiaceae > Lagenidium > Lagenidium sp. CBS 127285. The sequence goes on from JAADYI010000187.1 coordinate 25,742, forward strand.
TGCATGAGCGCCTTGCCGCTCGAGTACTCGATGCTCGGGATCATCTCGTAATGGTCCGACATGGTCGAGTGTCGATCAACCGAATTGAACCAGTTCAGCGCGAGCGGGTCAATTGAGGAATGCGCGTTGCTGTCAAACGCCAAGCCGCCGCCGCTCGCCACTACCCCGTGCTCCCCCACACGCAGTGGGCACCAACACAGCACAGCACACAGCACAGAGCGCCAGAACCCAGCATGTTGCACAGCCCCGAGGGACGATCTGCGACGAAGCGACGACGACCACGCGGATGGTGATGCAATCGCCCCCAAGTGGCC
>JAADYI010000188.1:0-26005 GCA_023338185.1 Lagenidium sp. CBS 127285
AAAAAAAAAAAACGAAATTGCGCGAGTAGTGTGAGGATTCTTCGCTTGAGTCGCGGACTGAGTTGCGCCGCTCGCGGCTTGTCTGGTGACAACATCAACATCTTGGTCTACTATAGCAATTTTAGTAATCTGCCCGATTTTCACCGTCGCCCAGTCGACAAGTTGTTGACGACAAGTCACCAACACCACATCCGATGATGCGCAGCAGCACCACCACTTTGGCTCCTGGCCGGGACATCGGTGACGCGACGGCCCCGGGAACGAGCACCACACGCGCCGACGCCTCTATGCGCGTACCCAAGAGGCCCACGTTCGACTGCAACATTTGCCTGGACAGCGTCTCAAGCCCCGTCGTGACCCTCTGCGGCCATCTCTACTGGTGCGCACCGCCACCCCTCTCGACTCGCTTGTCGGCATGAATACGCGTACTCACGGGGGCACATGTAATGGGCTGGGTAACGCCAATAGCTGGCCCTGCCTCTACCAGGTCCGTGTCCGTCCGCTCATCGAGCTCATTTCGTGACCCTCACTCCCCCGCCATGCAGTGGATGTCCAGTCGATCAGAGTGCCCTGTTTGTAAGGCCGGCATCAGCGAGGAGACCGTGATTCCGGTCTACGCCCGCGGGTCCGAGGCGGTCGATCCGCGACGGCAAATGGGCGAATCCCCGACCTCGGGACTCCCACCTCGACCCCGGGGCCAACGACCGGACCCCGAGTCCATGCGCCGCCGCCGACCGCGGAATGTGCGTGTCCGGCAAGATGCAAGTGTGTCTCGCCACCCTGACCAACCCCCGCGGGCGTTTTGCAGGCGTGGGATGGGGCAGCAACGGCATTTGCCTCCTCCCCGACTCTCGGGTTCTTTCCTGCGTTCTTTAGCGGCAACTTTGTACGTCCCTGCAGTTTTGCGTGCCAACCTACTTGCCGATCGACTGATCCATGCAGCAGAATCCTCAGCGGGCACCAACGCAGCGTCCCGATGGAACACCATTGAGCCCTCTCGAAGCTCGGCAGCAGATGCAGCAAGCATTTCTCTCCCGGCTCTTGCTCATTGTTGGGAGCCTTGTGCTGCTTTGTCTGCTCACATTCTGATCGGAGTATGGTAGTGGAGATGATGGACGAATTCATTGACATTCAAATTAACATCTGGACCTACGCGCCTAAATCGAATTGCTTGCTTATGGACAAGGTTCCGTGTCCATCTTCTGTGTCACGTCAAAAGTGAGTTTTCCATCCTTCTCCAAGACCTCGACATGGCTTTTGGGCTCCAATTGACCCGAGATAATGAGCTTGCTGAGACCAGTAACCACGTGCTTCTCAATGTATCGCTTGATCGGACAGGCTCCGTACTGTGGATCGTAGGCTGCGTCGAGAATTGCATCTAGAGCACCCATGTTCACCATCATCGTGATCTGGTTCTCCTTCAGTCGGTTCACGACAGACTGGAACTGGATCAACACGATCTGTCGCAGTTGAGCGCGTCCAAGGGGCTCGAAGACAATGATATCGTCGAGGCGGTTGAGCAACTCCGGTCGGATCGTGTGACGAAGCTGTTGGAGCACGAGCTGACGTTGGTTTTCGAAGGTCGATTGGTCATTGGAATTGTCGTTGTCAAGCCGGGCCTTCTTCACTCTAGGTGACAGCTCGTCCTCGAACAGAAGATGCTCTGCACCAATATTGGACGTCATGATGACAACTACGTTGGAGAAATCCACCGTTCGCCCTTGCGAATCTGTCAAGCGACCGTCATCAAGAAGCTGCAACAGGATGTTGAGCACTTTCGGGTGGGCCTTCTCAATTTCATCAAGGAGGATGACGTTGTACGGATTTCTTCTGACAGCCTCAGTCAATTGGCCGCCTTCATCGTGACCGATATAACCTGGGGGTGCACCAATAAGTCGAGCAACGGAATGCTCCTCCATATACTCAGACATGTCGATGCGGACCATGTGCTTATCATCATCGAACAGTTCGAATGCGAGGGCCTTCGCGAGTTCTGTCTTGCCCACGCCGGTTGGTCCCAAAAACAGAAAACTTCCAGTTGGTTGCTCGCGACGGGCCAAACCTGCACGCGATCGAAGTACTGCATTGCAAACAGATCGTACAGCCTCATCCTGTCCGACAACTCGTTTGTGGATGCGCTCTTCCAAGTGCATCAATCGGTCGCTCATGCTCGATGTCAAGCGAGACACCGGAATACCAGTCCACCTCGCGACGACTTGGCAAATCTGTTCCTCACGTACAACCTCTTCAACTAGTTTGCTTCCAGAATGCTCATCCTCGTATTTCTTGTCGGCTTCGGCCTTATTGATAAGTCGCTGGACATCTGGAATCGCATAATACTTGAGATCAGCAACTTGTTGGAGATCTTGGCTGCGCTCCGCCTTCTGCACCTTGAGATGCAATTCTTGCAGCTTATCCTTAAGACGACGAATCTCATTAACACGCTCCTTTTCAGCCTGGTGACGAAGAAGAAGTGGCTTAAGTTGGTCCTTGATTGTGTTGAGTTCTTCTTGGACCTTCTTCAATCGCTGTTTGCTCAGATCATCCTTTTCCTTCCCAAGTGCTGTGGCTTCAACCTGAAGCTGGAGCTGTCGGCGTTCGAGCTCGTCAATTATCTCTGGTTGTGAATCAAGTTGCACCCGAACATTTGCACAAGCCTCATCAACAATATCGATGGCCTTGTCGGGCATATATCTCTCCTTGATATACCGATCAGCAAGTTTTGCCGCAGCGACCAAAGCACCATCAGTGATCTGAACACCATGATGCGACTCGTAACGTTCCTTGAGACCCCGAAGGATGCTCACAGTATCCGGCACAGAGGGTTCCTTGACAAGAACTTGTTGGAAACGACGTTCGAATGCCTTATCTTTCTCCACATGCTTCCGGTACTCGTCCAATGTTGTGGCGCCTATGCAGCGCAGCTCACCACGAGCGAGCATGGGCTTGAGTAGATTGGCTGCATCCATCGCCCCAGAGGTCTGACCGGCTCCCAAGATCAGATGCATTTCATCAATGAACAAAATGATCTTCCCCTCGCTGTCTTTCACCTCTTTGAGCACAGCCTTGAGACGCTCTTCAAATTCTCCACGATACTTTGCTCCCGCTATGAGAGCACCCATATCCAGGCTGATAACTTGACAGTTGAGCGAATCGGGGACATCCCCCATGACGATTCGGTGTGCAAGGCCCTCAACGATGGCCGTCTTGCCAACGCCTGGCTCACCAATGAGCACTGGATTGTTCTTGGTTCGGCGACAAAGAATTCGAATCACTCGGCGAATTTCTTCGTCTCGTCCAATGACGGGGTCGATCTTCCCCGCTTCAGCGAGCTCAACAAGGTTCTGGCCGTACTTCTTCAGAGCCTCATATGTGTCTTCGGCGTGGCTGTTAGTGACGCTTCGGCCACCTCGCATGTTGTTCACCGCGTTCTTGATCTTGCTCTCCTCCATGCCATACGTCTTGAAAATCGCCCCAACGCGCGAGTCGGTGGGCAACGCCATCACCAGGTGGTCGACGGCCGTGTGCGTGTCCTTCATCTCCTTGCGCAGCTTGGTCGCATACTTGAGCACCTTGCTCAGGGCCGAGTCGATACTCACTTGGTCCGGGGCCGGGGTTTGAGTGGGAAACTTGCGGACCTGCCGGGCGACCTCACTGCGGAGGCCCTCGATGTCAACGCTAAGGCGCGCGGCGATGCCCCGAGCAATGCCTTGCGGCTCCTCGAACAGCGCTTCCGCAAGGTGCAGCGGCGTGATTTGCGCATGCCCGAGCTCCTCCGCGAGGTCCTTGGCCGCGCTGATGCCGGCCCAGGTTTTGTCCGTGAACTCTTCTTGGTTCATTTTGTGCTTGTCGTGTGTCTATGTCGTGGGAAAATGGTGAATGCGCCACATCAGTGGGGCGCTTCAACGTGCGCATGTGGCTCCATGAGTGGCAAGTAGCGTGGGAGTGATGGTCGATGCTCGTATGAAAGCTGAGGACATCATCGCTAACATCCCATAACATCCACTGGTTCGCATACAAAATTACTTTGCGGACGTTACCGGACGTGGATGGTCGTTGAGACACGAACGTTCTGGATGCTCCTAGAACGGTGTGTCAAAGTTGAACACAGAATGCACTCCGTGATGCGAAAAACGCACCGTTCGAGAAGCTGGCGGCATATTCTCGGGGATGATTGGGTGACACTCTAGGAAGCTCCCATTTCAGGATCACTGGAGGACTGTCAAAATGAATCTTTGCTGAAGCCATATTAATTATGGAATTGGGGTCAGAACCATGATCGAACGAGGCAGCTCGGAAGTAATTGGCTTGCACTGAAGCGAACAACATGAGCTACGCCAAAGCCGCCGCGGCGGCGCGGGGCTCGCGGGAGGTCTTTGACGATGTCTTGCGCTTGCAGCATCAGCTCCACGCGGATTTCACCTGCCATGATGATCGCCAAAAGCGTTTCCAGAAGACATTCGCACGTGAGACCCGCAAGCACAATCAGGCCATCTCCTCGATGGCGTGCGTGATCAACTCGACACCAGCATCCAATGCGGTTCTCTTTGTGCAAGATCAGATGGCCTTGGACGCGGTGGACGATTCACGCGGATCGGCTCGCCGAGGCTCAGTCGTTGCCCGCCAGCTCGAACGACTCAAGAATCCCAACGCCCAGCGTCTGCGAGCCTCGCTCCAGGCGTTCTACTTACCGCCAATAGTGACCACAGACATTGTGTGCGACGCATGCGGATCTTTCAAAAGCTCAAGCCTCATCAACGCATTACCACCACAGTGGGAGGAGTTTGTGTGCGAGGAGAGCGGCAAGCGGTACTTCTACAACCACGAGAGCAAGCAGGTGTTATGGACGCCACCACCGGGCACAAGTGCCTTCAGTGTTTTTGTGTTTGAACGGACCAACTCAATTGCGGCTGTCTGCCGGTGCATTCCATCGCACGAACGTAGGCGACGGTGCATGCACAAATTCAAGACGTATGCACTTGATGCCGCTCGGGCAGAGACGGAAAAACGCAATCGAGAACTCCACGGTGCATTCAAGACCCTGGCGCACTCCGTTGCCAAAAAAACAGATTTCTCCGCACAGTAGGCCTAAGCATCCTCGCGCTTGAAATGGACGTGCCTCTTACCGTCGAGGAAGTTCGTGAAGCGCCGACGCTCGTCGCACGTGAACCACATGCTCATGACGAAGCGAGTGCCGGTCTCGACTTTTCGCACTTGGTGAAGGTTTTCCTTGCCCGAAGTGAACATCATGAGACGACCACGCGCAGGCTCGACAATTTGTTCGCTGTTTTTGTCAATGAACGCAAAAAGGCCTCCAGTAAAGTCGATCGCGTGATCCGAGAGGTACAACAGTCCCGAGTAGTCATAATGGTGGGTGTTGTCTTTGTCGACGTGGGGGTGCCTGCCATCAGAAATCGGTATCGATCACGTTACGGTGGTAAGCAAGCAAATGAAGCCAAACAAGCACGGCGGTACCAGTATTCATCATGGAGTTCAGCCGGTTCCCACGAGGAATTGCCGACAATGCGGGTGATAAACGTTGGTGCCGTGAAGTACAAGTGGTCAAGGGAGAATTCCTCAACGAGGGCCAAACGGATACTCTCGATAACCCTGGAAACGGAACGCCCTTGTGATTAGTATTTCTGAAATGCGCACATTATCGGAGTCCATCCCAGCGTCTTACCGGCGATAGAGCTCGAATTGCTCTTTTGTGAAGCGCGGGGTCGGCGGTGCAGACGGGTGCGATTGGTAAATGTTCACAAGCCCGGCATTGTCCTTGACGAATCCTGTGTTGATGTCCATGATCGTTGGGCCCCCGAGTCGCGAACGGTTCGTCATCCCAATCTCGGCGATCTCGCGGAGCTGTTGGACTTCCTCAGGGGACACGAACGCGTCCCGCACCGCCCGACCGCAGTGTTTGCCAGAGCGGTGACATCCACTAATGAACCCCTTCGATTTCTGTGCACCATCATCAATAATGCACACACTGTCAACCAACTATAGAGAAAAAGACCCCCCTCCACCGCGTACCTTTTTCGTGTGGCATTTCACGTCAAAGCGCTGGTGCTCCACCAATGGCGAGCGAGGAATGTACAACGCTCTGCCTTCTTCCGCCACTTGCTGAGGGCCACGGCTCATGTACTGGCCAACGGCGACAGCGGCGACGACAGTCACGAGACTGAGGGCGACACCGCGGATGCTTCGCCACAGCCTCGACTCCCTGTTGCCACCCTGGCGCTTGAGGCCGCCCTTGCTGCCCTGAGGCTTACTGAGCTTAGCCATATTGTCTCCAAAGATGCAGATCAAATCGATGCGAGTCACTGCACCACAACCACCGCCGCCTGTGTGGTCCACACACTCTCTGCGAGCCAAAACCAAGTGATGCCATGCCAACAAAATGCCCGACACGTGAATTAAATATGTTGCCCCGAGGCTCCGTCATTAGAGCCACCGACCCTGTGCCTCCCTCGCCATCGAATCAATGCAGACGAGTGGGACCAGATCCTCCGTTTGAATCAGTGTTGTCCTTCTCAAGCACAGCGCTGACATATTCAAGGTTTCCTGCGATCGCCTGAAGATCCGTCTCTATCTGCACTGCCCACTCGGCAAACTGCTCAAGGCCCTTCACGTCATTGAAAACGAGGACATCAATTGATCATAGTTGCCACACTCGCATTAGTCTGACGCAGGAGAATGTCGTTTGGAGCAGGCCGATCAATCCTCACCTCCAGCGACGAACGGAAACGTCGTTGTTCAGCCTTCCACTTGGCCGCACGCTGATAGAGCGCGTTGACGTTCTTGCTGAACATGAGCGCCTCCTCTTCAACACGACGCTGGTTTGCTATTGCGGGTTCGAGCTTCATCGAAATCAAGTTGTTCTGGGCAAGCTGGAGGTCCGCCAGCGTACGAGTGAGGGCGATCTTGGCCTGAGCTGCACGACAACAACGAGGGGCTCCATTAACGCAGGTGCATGGGCAACACAACTCGCATGGTTGGCTATATACTGCGCACCGGCCTCGTGACGGCGCTCGTCGAGCCGCGCCTCAGCCTCTGTCACGACTGTCCCCATCATGGTCACTCTGTTTGTTTCCTGTGTTCGTTGTGTTGGGCCTCTTATGCCCAATGACCGTTAGAAACAAGCTCACTGTTATAAACTGTATACTATGTTCAACTCCATGACGCAATCTTGTTCCATCATCCAGAGAAAGGCACTTCTCAAACTCACTCTAACGGGCGGATCCCAGTGCAGAATTGACCCCAACACCAACACCCGACACGATGCAGTCGCGAAAGATCGTGTGCACGCGGCTCTCGACCAAGTTCCGTGAGTGCACAGCCATTGTCTACCACACGCTCCGCCAGCTGGAGGCTGGGGAGGTACTCGTGCAAGTCCGATATGTCGGGATCAACGCCTCGGACATCAACTATACCAATGGCGCGTACCTCCCCGGCGTGCAGCCCCCATTCGACTGCGGCTTTGAAGCGGGTGCGTCTGGCCGTAGAGCGTCCAGAATAACCGTTGGGGCGTGTAGTTGTGACTCATTCTCGATCTTCCAACGCAAGCAGTCGGGGTTGTGGTGGATCTCGGCCCGGGGGTCAAGACGCTCAAACAGGGCGATGCTGTGGCCTCCATGGGTGCGTTTAACTCTGACGAGGGAGAATGGGTGACAGTGTACGCTAAACGGTGAATTTGATTCGTTGTCAGCGTATGGCGCTTTCGCTGAGCACGTGATCGCCAAAGAGCGCCACTTGATCAAGGTCCCCGCTGCGGTCCCTGAGGTGCTCCCAATCACCGTTTGTGGCCTCACGGCGTCGATCGCTCTGGAGCAGGTCGGCGAGATGAAGCACGGCGAGGTTGTGCTCATCACCGCCGCTGCTGGAGCAACCGGGCAGTTCGCCGTGCAGCTTGCGAAGCTCGCCGGGAACCACGTCATCGGGACGTGCAGCTCGGACGACAAGGTCGAGTACCTGCGCTCAATTGGCTGTGACCGCCCTGTCAACTACCGTAAAGAGAACCTCTTTGAGGTTCTCAAGAAGGAATATCCACGCGGTGTGGATTTGGTCTTCGAAAGCGTCGGTGGGGAGATGTTTGACGTGGCTGTTAACAACCTCGCGACGAGAGGGCGAATTATCGTGATCGGCGCGATTGCGGGGTACGAGGACACCAGTGCCTGGAAGCAAAAGGCAGAGAAGGCCGGCCGACCCCTCAGCGCGAAGCTCTTGTCCAAGTCTGCATCTGTCCGAGGGTTCTTCCTTAACGACTTTCACAAGCACCACCAAGCCCACAGCAAGAAGCTCGCCATCCTCGTCAACAAGGGCCTCGTCAACCCCGGGGTTGATCCGACCAAGTTCCATGGCCTCGAGGACGTCACCAAGGCCATCGAGTACATGTATGAGCGCCAGAACATCGGCAAGCTTGTCGTTGATCTTACGAAGACGCAAGCCGCGCGATTGTGAGATCAACGATGAGCTCGCCGATATGCCGGCACCATTTTGGTCCATGAAGCATAAATTTACGTTAAAACTGAAACACGTTTTGTATTCTTCCTCCTGTTCCATTCTTTCTCTTCTCCTCGAAACCTGTCCTTCGTACTTCTGGCAGCACAATGCCAGCTATCAATTCTGTGAAGAGCAACATACACCATTGTTCCAGCCTGAGGCGTGGGGATTGGTTGCACGCCAGAAGGCACTCCGACGTTGGGGAGACGTCCCAACGTCTTCATTTTACCAGTCGATACAAATTCGACGAGAGTGCACGCTTCAAACGAGGTGAAATTCGTCTAGTTCAAAGACCATCGTGTCTCATTGGCCACCCACGATCACTCACCCAGTCCGTATGCCTTGTATTTCTCCGGGAACACAGGAATCCCGCCTCATGATTCTCGCTTCGCGGCAGTCGCGACTTAAACTTCTCGTTCTTCGTAGATGAAACCAATCATGATGCGTGAGGGCTGTCCATGCGCGAGTTGGGTACGAAATGCAGCAGCGTGCATATTACGCTACAAGTTGGATCGCAACGATTTCACCACAAGTACACGGTGGTCATAAAGGAACAAGCCCGCCGAATACCTCGGCAAGAATGCACATGAGAATTCGGAAACACTTGACCTCCCATTCTTCGTTACCCCGATCCATGAAACTGATTCCCAAGAGCGACATACAGTGCACACCATTGTACGCCCCAATCACAGTTGCATGTAAGACCTACCTTTGTGGTAGTCCTTGTCGTGCATGTCCCGATATCCGGATACGTCACACCGACACACACATTGTGTGTGTCGGTGTGAAGGAATCCCTATGTAATGAAGCCGCTTCAACGTTCGTATCCCTTGGGTTCGTAACCAACTGCCCGAAAAAAAGGTCTGGACATCGATTGGAACGGCACCGAAGCGAACGATCCAGATGCAACGCACGAGCTCCGCTGCCGCCGCTGTCGTCCACCGCGTGCCCGTGCTCTCGGCGATCGAGGGACTCGGCGACGCCGTGCGCGCCAAGCTCCGCGCGGGCTCCTCCCCCGCCGCGGGGCTCTTCCGGGAGGGGCGACTCGAGATCCACGACCTCCCGGCACCGACGCTGGTCCACGCGACGGCCGCGCAGCAGCAGCTCCTCGCGGACGCCGAGATCCTCCTCGGCGATGCCGCGATCTGCGCGCCGTTGCTCCTTCGCGAGTCTCGTTCGTCGGCGTCCGCGACCCCTGCGAAGGACGACGAGGTCCCGGTTCCGACCAGACTCCGGTGGGTGCAGGCGACGTTTGCCGGTGTCGAGGCGTTCCAGCGCCTCCTTCAGCAGCAGAAGCGCGAGCCGCCGTCATTCGCCCTGACCCGCGCCGGTGGGGTCATGCCCCTGGCGATGGCCCAATACGTCTTCGGGTAACTGCACAATCACCGACGACTCGACACTCGACGTGGTTCACGCGTCATTGAAATAATTGTGCTGCTCGTGTTGTAGGTGGATCATCGCAGTCGAGCGCAAGTTCTTCGAGGCCCAGGCCCTCCAGCGCCAGGCCCAGTGGGATCCCACAGCCATCGAGTACCGCCCGTTCACGGACCTCACAGTCGGCGTCCTCGGCCTCGGGGACATTGGGCAGGCGATCGGCCGCACCCTCAAGCACGCCGGGTTCCAGGTAGTCGGTTTTAAGCGCCAGGTGAACGCCCTCGCGGCCCCAGACGCCTTCGACTGCGCCCACCGCGTCACCAACAACCTCGCGCACGTTCTTGACCAAGCCGACGTGCTCGTGAGCGTGCTCCCTAGCACAGCAGCGACGCGGGGACTCCTGCACGAGGGCAATCTCGCGCTTTGCGCACGGCGGAAGCCTCTGCTCATCAACGTCGGTCGTGGGGATCTCATCTCGGAGGCAGCGTTGCTCCAGGCCCTTGACAAGAAGTGGCTCTCTCGGGCTGTACTCGATGTGTTCACCGTCGAGCCCCTGCCGAAAGCGAGTCCGCTATGGGGACACCCCCGTGTTCACATCACGCCGCACGTCGCGGCCAAGAGCTTCCCATCGGATGTCGCCGAGGTCTTCATCGCCAACCTCAACGCCTACCTCGCCAAGGAGCCGCTCCGCTACCAGGTAAACTGGTCCACGGGGTACTGACGTCTGCCGGTGAACTCCCTTGCACAACCAGATGTGGGAAACGGATCAAAAACAAAGTCTATTATCACAAGGACCGGAGCCTCTCTCATTCGTCTGACGAGTGCTTTTGTGAGTAGTAGTCGCCCCATCGTGCGCCAGCCTGACCGGGACGAGACGAGCGAGGGCTGGAGGGGTATTTCTTGGGCTTTTGCGGATGCCTCGAGTCACGTCGGGCCGTGACTTTGGACGCGCTCCTTGTCGGTGTCGACGGCGAGTTGCTGACAATGTACTCGAGCTCATTTCGGGCGTTGAGCGGCACCAGGGTCCCCAACTCGAGCAACTTTGCGGCGAGTTTGCCCGAGACCTCGACACCCTTGTGATGGCACATGAGGGCGATGGCAACGAGCTCATCGACATCCACTTGGTAGCGCGGGGGACTCGGGACCACCTTCTTCGACGGACGCCCACGCGGCCGGGCTTGGATCGGCATGCCGTCGTCGGATGCCGCCGAAAAGCCGTCCAGGGTGCTAGCGCGTCGTTCATGCACCGCGATATTGGCCATGCGGAAGAGCTCCGTGGTCACGACCCGACCAAAGTCTTGGCTTTGGGCATCTTGGATTACGCGCGCGCCGGTCACCTCCAGCCGCCCAAGTCTGTAGCAGCTCTGCAGCGCCAAGAGGTAGACGGGCCCATTCGGCTTGACGAAGTGCAGACGAAGGTTCTCAAAGAGCTTGAGGCACGCAAGTGCACCGGCCTCCTCCTGGGTCGCTGTCAATTTGGTCGGCTGCTTGGCCTTGGCCACGGCCCCGATCACAGCGGATGGGCAGGCATATTCCATGGCCAACTGATAGTATCGAAGCCCCAAGGGGAACGACGACGGGTTGGCCTGTTCAAAGAGCCCACAGAGACCGTCGTAGTTGCGCTCCTCGCCGTTGATGAAGAGCAACATCTCCAGGACCTCGCGCTGGAAGCTGTACTTCATATCCGACAGGGTGAGCTCACTCGATGGGTTGGTGAATAGGTCGAGAATCGCCCGGCACTCGGTCAGTTTGCCATCCTGGATGAGCAGTTTGGTGATCTTGAGGATGAGCGTCGGAGGCTGCAGCTTGTCGAGGCCGTGGAATGCGATGTACTTGAGCATCAGCTGGGCAGCAAGACTGAGATCGACACCAGACGGATCACTCTGGTTGCCGTCGACAATCCGCCGTAGCAAGGACGAAAACATCGACTTCGAGATCGCCGCATCAAAAAACTCGACGCACGTGTCGTAGCGCTTGGCTTGCATGAACGCGTGGACCACGTTTTCGGATGTAATGTGCGGGAGCTTGGTCAATGTGTCCGCGAGGAGGACCTCCTGTTTGGCTGCATCCGTGAGGATCGCGATGGAGAAGAGCAGCGATTGAATGACCTTGGGCTCCTCCAAGATGGCGTGGTTCCCCTGTTCGACGAGTGCATCACGAATCGCAATCACCTGGTCGATCTGATTGGAGCGCGAGTAGGCGACGATCGCGGCCTTGAACGCATACGAGTTGGGCTCGAAACCGTGCTCCTGCATCTTCTCAAAGAGCGCGACGATGTCCCCATCCGCGCCGGTCGTGGCCTTGATCGAGATCGCCATGGACAGCGCCTCCGCATCCAGGCCATCCTTGCGATACAATTGGAGCATCTGCGTGCAAATGTTCTCGGCCTTTTCGATGCTGATCATCGTCCGGCCGGCCTCACTGGTCATGTGCTCGCGCATGCACGACAAGAGCGTGGTCTTGTACATCCGCAATGGGATGCGGAGATCCGACAACGGGCGGTTGAGAGACGTGTGCAGCGCTGTGCGCTCAAACAGCTTGATCGCGAGGTCCGAGCGGTTGGCGTTCAGGCAGACCTCGATGGCGTCAGCGACCGACTCGACGTTCTCCTGCACCATTTGCTTGAAACTCAGTGTCTCGCGGGCCAGGGCGTAGGCAATCTGCCAGTCCGATGACTCGGCACCCCGGAGCTTCGCGAGAATCTCCATCTTGCCGCGGATAGGAGGCTGGAGGCCCAGGTGATGCGCCCGAGAGATCCACACGCGGGCCGCCTCCCAGGCCTCGGCCTCGAGGAGCTTGGAGATGGTGTCTCCGACGGCAACGTCCGGATTTGACAGCGCCCCAGTGTCGACGTACTTCCAGAGCTCGATGATCCGATTCCACTGCTGGTGGCGGACAAACGAGTCCGTCGCCGCGCGGAGGACCGAGTCGTTGATCGGCAGGCCCCGGGACTTCATCATGTCCAGGTACTCCACGACGCGATGAGTTTGGTCGTCGCGAGCCTTGGAGAAGCCGCTGATGACGCCGTTAAAGAGAAGCGAGTCTGACCACGAGCTATCCGAGCCACGGGGACGGGAAGAAGGGGCGCCCACACGATCGACCTCGTCGTCATCCAGCACCATCTCGTCCAGCTTGAGCCCATCCTCCGCCGACATGAAGCCCCGCCCAGTGCCGTGTTGGTAACTGTTCGCAGGTGCCTTCGGCCGCCGCGAGCGGGCTTGTGGCTCGCCACCGTCAACCCCCGGGAAGGCCTCCTCGACGTGACCAAGGAGCTCGTTGAGGGCATCGAGGTCCCCCGAGGCGGCGAGGACCCCCGCCAGACTCGCGTAGGCCGGGGGCATGATCACCGGAACGTTCTCGGTCATGAGCTCCCAGACGCGCAGCGCATCGCGTGTATTCTCCTTGGGCTCGCGGGTCGTGTCGCGGGAGAGGGCATTGAACACGGCGACGTAGATACCGGCAAAGCGCGGCAATGGCTTGTTCTGGCGCCGGCGGCTGGTCACAAACGTATCAAAGAGGTCGAGGGCCGTGGTCGTGCGACCGACGCGGCCATAGGAGCGGATCGCCGCGGCGTAGGTCGTGTCGCGGATTGCCGAGGGGTCGAAGCGCGGAAAGATGTGCTCAAAGACCCGGATCGCCAACTCCGAGTCGTTGGTCGCCGAGAGCTGGTCGACCATCTTGGCGTACTTGGTGGCATTCGGCGACGGCTCGTTGATCGTGATAATCTGCTCCCAGCACTCGCGAGCCTGCGGGTGACGGTTGAGGCGGATGAACGCGACCATCATCCGGCCCAGGCAAAACACGGACGGCGAGAGCCCATGCTCGAGCATTTGACTGAACAACTGATGCGCATGCCAAAACTCGCCCTGGGTCACGAGCGCGTCAATTGTCGCCGTGTAGATCGACTCGGGAAGCAGCACCTCGCGGTCGTTGACGACCGCAAAGGTCTGCAGGGCCTGCGGGAGCTGGGTGTTGACGATTTGCGAGCGGATGAGCTGGTTGTAGGCATCGGCGTCGGCCGTGAGGCCCGTCTTCTCCATGTGCGCAAACAGCCGCGCGGCTACGTCGGCTCGCCCGGCCATGCCACACGCCCGGATCCCCGACGCATAGAGCTCGGTTGTGAGCTGGTGGCTCCCGGTGCGCTCGATGTTGATAAAGATCCGCCGGACGCTCTCCGCGTCCTGCATCTTGCCGCAGGCCTCAAAGGCGGCCTGGAACGCGGCGTCCGAGAGCACAACGCCCTTGCCGGTCATGTCCCGCGCGAGGCCGACGATGAGCCGCCACTCCTCGGCCGCGATATACGCCTGCATGACGACGTCGACCGTGCGGTTGGTCGGTAGTAACGAGTCTACCTCCATGTTCTCGAGCAGGCCGGGGAGGACTTCGATCTTGCCCATGCGTGCACACGCGACCATCGCGAGCTCATACATGGCCGGGTCCAGGGCGAAGCCGCTCTTGTCGATGCGATCGAGGAGCTTGAGAGCCTGACGCCAGTTGCCATTTTCACCAAAGGCCGCGAGCTCACTGAGATACCGCTGACGCTGGTCATCCTCAGCGGTTGTCAGCACGCTGCGGAAGCGTCGTGAGCCGATGATCGCCGGTGTATAGCGGACGTGGCCCGACGGTGTGAGTCCATTGGTACCAGGGTGGAGAAATCGCGAGACCGGTCGGGCGATCGGGGGCGCGGACGATGACGCAAGCGGCGGCACCAGTGCACGATGACTGAGGCAGCGCCGCGCCGCCGAGTGGCTGCCATGCGTGGTGATGCTCGTCGTCACTGCATGCGCCTTGGCCTGAAGGAGGCGGCGCGTGCGGAGCATCGCGCTGACGGTCGGAGCCAGGACGATACGGAGTACGCACTGGCAGTCGGTGGCTGCGGTGGCTGTGAAGACACGTGCGGAGATCACCACCCGAGCGAGCGACGCTGGTCGATCGGGAGCTTGTTGGCTGCGTCTCGTGATGGTGATGTGATGAAGCAGAAGCTGTTGGTGCCCAGCGATTCTCGGAATGATGGTCGTTCGCGGAGTGCTGGTCGAATTGGCTGGTCGCTTCAGGTCAGAATGACCAAATCAACAAAGTACGATGAAACTCCACTATCGTACATAGCCTCGGAACCCTGTGACATGTGCCACGAGTACGACGTTGAAGTGGTGGGTGGCTATTTGTGTCGGCGTTGGATGACGGCAGGGGCATTGTCATTGTTCACATCGGCTCGAGGCGGCGCGCCGACGAACGTGCCCACAGCGGGGGCGCCCGCTGAAGTCGTTGGTGCGTGGCGGATGGCCGGGGCGCCGATGGTCGTGGTCAAGAAGAGCGGCAAGAAGCCGCCGCTTAGTGGGCAGGATGAAAACAACACCGTCCTCGGAGGGACGCTGGAGGACTACTTCAACAGCAAGAAGGCGTCCCAGAGCGAGCAGATGAGGGACGTCAGCAAGCACCTGCTCACGGGCTCGGGTCCGGACAACGCCATGGTGATGGAACGCGAGGACGGTGAGGCCCCCGCGCTTGGGGCGACTGCCCATCCGGACGAGGTGCAGGTCGCGCAGTTGCGAGACGAGGAGGCCGCCAAAGCTGTGGGGGCGACAGAGGAGCCGGCCAAGGGCGACACCGAGCGCGACACCGGAGATGGTGAGCCCGACGACTACGAGGAGGACTACGAGTCGGACTCGTCGGCTCCGGAGAAGAGCGTTGCGGGGATGACGCTGAGCGACTATCTCAAGGCCAAAGGCGTCGATGATGGCGAGGCGGTGCACGATGAGGGGGATGGCCCCGACCACGTGCACCGCGCGGAGGCAAAGGGGCCCAAGCCACCTGTTGAGAAGGTCCCACACCCTGCCGCGGTGGCGTCGACCCACGGTGGTCACAAAAAGCCCCCGCCCCCAGCCTTGATCAGCGGCATGTCCCTGGACTATTACCTGGGGGCCTCCTCCGCGGCGATGGTCGAGGATGTGCGGGCCGATGAGCTGGCCGAGTCCAAGTCACCGGGCAAGAGGCGCAAACAGCAGCGCTCGACGGCCAAGGCAACGACTGGCATCGGTGTCCTCCCTCTCGCCAAGCAGCATCAACAATATGCGGAGCCCAAGCACCACGACGAGCACTTAACCCCATTTCAGAAACGCACCAAGCGCAAGGCCAAGGTGAAGCAACAGTGTCAGCTCGCCGCCTCAGGCGCGACGACCCGCTCCATTCTTCTCGGCGACTCGCACTCGAGCTCCCAGTTGCTCATGTCCACAACGTCCCTCCCAGCAGCGGCGGTGGCGACGACCACCACACACAACGCCAAAGACAAGAAGCGCAAGGGGAGTGGAGGGACATCCAAACCGCCCCTGCCCAAGCTCCTCGGGGCGTCGTCCTCCGCCCACGGATTTCTCCCAGCGACGAATGGATCTCGAGACGTAGAAAGCGAGAGCGATGCCGACGGTGAGCACCACGAGGACGAGGAGAAACTCCCGCCACTACAGCACAAGTGAGAGGATGAAGACGGATCTGCGTTTATGTTCTCTCCAGCTCAGTGCTCAGGGACGAATGGCCCCTTGGAGTCGAAGAATGCCTTTGCCCGAGCGACCTTGTCGACACCGATGTTGTACGCAGGGTGCGTCGGCGCCAGTCGATTCCCGGCATCGCCAAAGACGATGGGCGCGCGATCGGGCTGGTAAAAGCCGTGCTGAGCGACCGAGAGACCGCTGAGGCAATAGCACGAGTGGTAGTGGTCCCGGGGCTTCCCGGGCTTGTCCCGGAGCCCGCCCTCGACTTGCTGCCCGCAGAGAAGGATATACTTTTGGAGCTGCTCCCGGTGGCATTGGTAAATCTCCGAGCCGAGGCGCGTCGCGACGACCTCTTCGAGCAACGCCGGCAGAGCCCCCTGCCAGAAGCTATAGCAACCATCGACGAGCTTGTTGGTACGGCCCTGGTACCCGCCTTCAAAGGGCATCTGCCGGTTGGTGAGCCAGCGGAGGAAACCATCGAGATCCCGGATGCGGTCCACGGCCCCGAGGATCCACAGCGTCGCGATCGCACAGAAGGCGTAGCCCCCGTGGGCCTCGTTGAAGGGCTCCCCCGCAAAGCCCCCTTCGTAGGACTGGCATGAGAGGACAAAGTCGACGACGCCCTCGGCAAGCTCATCCGTGAGAATGCCGTACAAGCTCGCGATCGAGATGACGCAGTACGTGACGCGAACGTCGATCTCACCGCCCTCGTGGGCCGAGAAGGCCCCCGTCGGGTGGTGTTTCCGGCTGAGGAAGAACCGGTAGAGGCCCTGACGGTCGACGGTCTCGAGGGCCGCGTCGGTGCCGATGAGCGCGAGCGTCAGGCACGACGCGTAGGTCGTGGCCGTGTGGCCGATTTGCTGGGGACCGCCCCCAAAGCCCCCGCCGCGGGGGTTCCAGAAGCTCGCAATCGTCGAGATGGTCCGATCGAGGAGCGGCGCGTCGTCGTCCGTGAACGCCTCGAGGAGCTCGAGGGCGTGGAGGATCCAGTAAGCGATCCACGGGCGGCTGGCGTCAAGGGACACAAAGCCCCCGGGCAGGTGCGAGAGCCCCCGGCGAAGGTACTCGACGTGCTTGTCCCGCATGAGCCGGGGTTCGAGCGCGGAGTTGGCGAAGCCGTGGGTCTGGAGCTCGAGCTGCTGGTCGACGGGGAGGAGGTCGAGGGGGAAGAAGAACATGGCGCAGCTCTGCTCGCACTCGTCTTGGTCGCGGTGGGTCCGCGTCACGAGGCCATCGCTCGTTGTGCGGTACTTTTGCACGGTGACGAAGTCGAGCGCCCCCGCCATGTTGACCTCTATCGGTGTTGGTGGGTGGGACGGCCGTTGGTTGTTTTTGATGGAGTCACCTCCGTTATGTGGAGGCAAATGGCGGACTGCGAATGAGCACAATACAGGTCCATACTGATATAGCGATATCCCCAGACCCAATTGTCAAAAGTTTAAGAAAAAGGATTGTTTCCAACGTGGGAATAACAAAAAGTAGTGCGATCATTTCACGAGAAATGCAATCTCGAGGCCCACACCATGTCGTTGTTGAAGTCACTGCAGCGAGCATTCGAGTGGAACGTTGGTAACTTGGAGAGTTGGATGCTCCAGACACTCAGTTTTGTTGCTTCCTTGGTTTGCCCAGTTGCAAGTTGCGGACCGGACATGTTTCTTGTGACGAAATGATCACGTTTTAGAGGGACGACCACACCGAACATAGAATACGAAAGTTACAGGCAACAAAAGGTCCATATATCTTATCGTAATACACTTGCCACGCAAAACACGGTGAAATCAGACCAAAATGCACTCTTGTTCTGTCAGAATTGCAGTATTTGTACGCTTCTCTTGGCATCGTCGTACGGCAATGTGGGCGTGTGTAAGGGTCGCCGTGAGTTGTTGATGACAACTCGTTGGCTGTGCGCATGTGCAACGCGATGACTCGTCCAAGTGTAGCGATGCCGACAGCGACTCGCAGTGGGTGAGACCAGTGGCCTCAGACCACGCTTGCGCGTGCAGGCAGACTGGCCCATCTTACCGTTCGCTGCTTCTTTCGACCGGCGGCTGCGTCACCGCATTCGTCGTTCTCGGCCCACCGTCAGCGTGTGATCATGACCGTAGCAGCAGCGGGGACCCTCGGGGGGATGCTGCGTCGAGGTGTCCGTCTGGTCGCCCTCGCCATCACCGTGGGGCTCTTCACCGCAGGCGCCACCGTCGCGACGCCAACGGGCCATGCGGGCATCGGTGTCCGCTACTCGCCCCAGCACAACCTTGAGGTCCCCCTGTACGGGACGCTGACGAACCCAAACGAGCTCGCGCGGGCCATCGACGAGGACTTTGAGCTCCTGAGCAAGTACTTCACCCACGTCCACACGTATTCGTCCACGTACTACGGCATCGACATGGCTCCGATGGCCGCCCGACATGGGCTCAAGCTCTACCTCGGAGTCATGCTCCAGCCCCTTGGATGGCAGAAGCAGGACATTCGAGCGGCTGTGCGGGCGATCCGCCATCACCCGAGCGCGGTGGAGGCCGTTATCATCCGTCACAACGCGGCAGATGTCGACGGCGGTATCATCGACGACATCCTGACGACCGTGCAGACGATCAAGAACGCCGCGAGGGACATCGCCGTCGCCAACAAGGTCCTGTTTGGGGTCGTGCACTGGCAGATGCTCAATGGTTCCGATCCCCGTCTCCGCCGCCTGCACGCGGAGCTCGATATAATTGGCATTGACCTCATCCTCGACTACCCGAACGCGGAGGAACGTCTCAACGCCGAATGGTCCAAGTTGATCGCCAACGTCGCCCCGGACAAGCGACTGATTGTCGAGACTGCACGTCGAACGGGTGATCACTATTCGCTCGTGGAGACCCCCGACCCCGGCGCCGTTGCCTATTATGAAATGTTCGCCAAGTGGTCGCCTGTTGGCGTCGAGCGAATGCAAAAATTTTGGGCGGTGGCGTTTGATCCCCCCCGCTCGAACCCCGAGCGCTTCGACTTCTACCCCCTGCATTTCCAGTTTGGCCTCTTCACCTACGACAAGAAACGCAAGCAACTTGGGTTCCCACCCCCGCTTCGAGTGAATGACGACCCGATTCGACTCCGAACAGAGCCCATTCGACTGTCTTTGTGCCCCAAGGGGCGATACGTTCACATTGTAGAGAACAAAAGCTATCGGCAGTCGATGCTGTGCATGATCGGCGGAAGCGATTTCACCCATCCGGCCAAGTTTGACGAGCAGTCCATCGTCGCGACGTGTCAGAATCCCGCGTGCGGGGAGGTCGTCGAGGCCCTGCGCGCCGCTGTCTCGCAGCCCCCCGACCCTCTGTGCCCGTTCCTGGAGCCCATGAGCGCAACGCGGATCAAGGATTGGATCCTCGATCCTTATGACGAGTACTGTCAGCACCGCCCTGAGGATCCGAAACTCATGACCATTGTCCGGATGATCCCCGGGCGCTGCGACCCCCGTTTGAGTTACACGGCAATGTCCGTGATGTGGGACGAGAAGGAGGACAAGGAGGTCTGCGAGATCCTCAGCGGCTTCTCAACCGTCGATCTCCGGCCCCTCACGGAGGATGTCCTCCTCAAAATGTGCTTCCAGCCGAGCTGCGAGGTGACCCTCCGGCAGCTCGTGACGGTGGTAATGGGCACGCCGTCACCAGCCGAGTGCTTGGTGTCGAATCTCCGCGGACAGAAGTGGCTCGAGTCCAGCATCCTCATTCCGTATTACGATGGCTGCTACGAAAAATCGAGTTTCGCGAGCGGCTACTACGACACCACCTACCGCCGCAGAAGGAGGCAGCCCCGGTTGCCATCACCGGGGGACTATGCGGACGTCATCGACGTCCCCACTCCAACCGTTCCGAACATCCCCAGTCCCGAACCTCAGACGTTCTCATCCCCACCGGCAGAAGGAAACGGCGATAAATCTGATGTCGGGAGTCGAAGTGGAGAGGGCGAATTCTACTCCCGAGCATCGCCACGCTCACAGCCCCGATCAACCAAGAGGAAGCCGACCCATCCACGTGTCTCCGGCGATTCCATCGTCGCTGATTTGGGACGAACCGACTTGGTCCCTGGCAACAACTCGACTCGCGGCGACGATCATGCTATCAGGTCGTCTGGTCCACCAACACCTCCATCCGGAACCATTCCACCCCATCCGGCAGCTAGTATGGACGGTGACGCTGTCCAGGGAGACTCCGTTGTGCGGCCCTCGAGCATTGAGAACCGGCACAATGCCACGAGTCGGCCGCTCGTGTTGGTTGTTGCTGTGGGGTCCGCGATCCTGATGGTCTTCTTCGCATTGGGAGCTGGGTTCGTCTGGAGACGCCAAGGTCGTACCTCGTCGGCCGGGGCTACTTACGAGGCGGTGATTGGAACGGCGCTGTCGAGCTCGGGCGGACCCAGTTGGGACGACGCCGAGACCAAGCCCCTGTGGGCACACGATGCACTCACGTCCATGTTCATTCCACCCGCCCACATCCGCGATCTCCGGCACATTGGGAGTGGTGGGCAGGCGTTGGTGTACCTGGTCGAATACGACCACCATTGTCGGGCCGAGGGCGATGACGATCAGCATCCGCGATGGCTCCCCACGGGCGAGTCGTACCTCCTCGCGTCCAAGCGATTGACCAAGAACCAAGCGTCCGAGTCCAGCGTGTTGGCCGACTTTATCGCCGAGATCAAGCTCGTCGCGTCCCTGCGCCACCACAACATTGTGCGCCTCGTCGGCGCGACCTGGACCACGGCGTTGGACCTCCAGGCGCTCTTCGAGTTCATGCCCGGAGGCGATCTCTGTGCGTACCTCCACAGGACCCCACGTGTTGACTGGACCCGGGCGAAGCTGCAGCTGGCCATCAACGTCATTGATGCCCTGGCCTACGTGCATGCGTTGGATCCGCCGCTCGTCCATCGCGACATCAAGTCCCGCAACGTGCTGCTCGGCATGACAGCGGCTGCCGATCTGACCGACCCGTCGCATGCGCTGATCGCCAAGCTCACGGACTTTGGCGTCTCCCGGCGGCAGTCGGCAAGCGCGACCATGACCACTGGCGTCGGCACGAGCCGCTGGCTGGCGCCCGAGGTGATCCTCGGCGGGGGCCACTACGACCAGAGCTGTGACGTCTACTCGTTTGGGGTCCTGCTCTCGGAGCTGGACACGCACGCGCTGCCGTTTGTCGAGCGGCGGACGCCGACGGGAGACCTGCTCCCGGACATTGCGCTGCTCCAGATGATCGCGATCGAGGGCGCGACGCCGGCGTTTATGGCATCGAGCCCGCGAGAGCTCGTGGCGTTGGCGCACGCATGTCTGTCGTACGATCCGGCCGCGCGCCCGACCGCCAACGACGTCGCCGCGTGTTTGCGAGTGATCGTGTCTGAGTGCACTCAAGCATGTTGTCATGGCGGTTGCCGTCGTAATTAAAACTGTGACGTGTGACAAACTTGAGTTTTCGCATTGATTTTGTTTACCGATATGCACAACACCGGGTCGTGAGCTTACGGTGTTGGGCGGCGATGTCGATGAAGGCCTCGCTTACGGTCGATGTCCCCCGCACGTGCCGACGGCGGCGGAGACGGCGCCCGAGGACTGCGGCCGCGAGGATCCCGACGCCCACCGCGGCGGCCACCAGGAGCCCGCGCCAGGCCCCCAACGGGGACGAGGCCGTCGCCGCTCGCCGTGGATCGCCCTCGGAATGCCCTGGGGCCGATCGCGAGGGCTCATCGTCGACGGGGCGCTCCGTGAACAGGAGCTCCTCCTGCTGGCGCCGATGCTCGTCCCCGAAGAAGCGCTTCCACGTCCGCAGCTCGCGCTCGTCGGCGGCGTTCGTCCGCCACTCGATCACGCGGGCCCGACGAGGCACGCTCTCGCGACCGTAGGCCCGGCCGAGGCCCGCTCCGCCCCCATAGCAGAGCTGGATACCCTCACGTGCACCGCAGTAGTCGTTGACGTGGTCGTGGCCGGCGAACGTCGCCTTGACGTCCCCAACGTCCACGAGTGTCGAGAAGAGGTGGCTGTTGACGGCCGCCGCGCTCACCGACTCTAGGCGGGCACCTGCCGCCGTGGGGACCTGTGCGTACTCGGGCAGCGGAATGTGGAAGAAGAGGATCGCCGGGACCGCCGTGGGGCCGCCCCGATGCCGGTGGCCGTGCCGTTTGGACGCGGCGAGCGCTGCGTAGTGGGCGACCTGGTCCGCGTGGATCCACTCGTACCTGGACGAGCTGTGGGGGAACACCGTCTCCGGTCGCTCCGCGTGCGAATCGAGGAAGTACATGCGGAAGACCTCGTCGCCTCCATCCCCCCAGGAGCCGTTCACCGGGGCGGAAACCGTGAGCGCGTAGTTCCCCACGCCGGCGACCGACCCCGGTCCGCGTTGCATGTACGATCCGCTTTTGGCCATGAAGCGCGCCACGATGTCCTCGACGCCAAAGCCATTGGCCGAGTCGTGATTGCCGAGGATGATTGCGAATGGGACGCCCCGACGCTCGACGCCGGCGGTCACGGCATCGACCGCCGCCTGGTGGAAGCGTTCGCCTTCGGTGTGCACGTTGTCCCCAGTAAAGACGACGAAATCGGGCCGTTCGATGTCCAATAGGGTGTCAACAAACTCGCTCATCACGCGTTCGTTGCACTTGGGAAGGGCCCGGGGTGCTTCTCTGCATTCGTACGATGGATCGCCCGTGTAGTGGAGATCTGCGAGCTGGAGGATCTTGAACGACAGCCCGCCGGCGATGGGGTCGTCCTTGGCGACCAACGGCCGATGCTCAAGCAGCTCGGGAGTCGATTTGGGCACGAGGCGGTCCACAGCTCGGAGGAACAGCAACGGTCGCTCGCTCAGGACCTTCCAGCCCCCGTGTATCGCTTTCGCGTCGATCATCGTGGTCATATTGACTTCTCGCATTGAATCACCGATGAGGTCCACGACGAAGCGAGACGTCGAGTCAGCTGGCTCCCAACTCGAACACAGCGTTTGCTGGGATGAGAGTGGGGATGATCTGGCGCGGGACGAACCACAGCCTTGGTCGGCTGGACGCACCTCCACCTGGGCCAGGGCCAGTTTTGCTGGCTCGCGAGTGATGCACAGGACGCGCGGCTTGGTCCCGCCAACCTGGAACGTCGCGGTCTTCTCCCACGCCGGACCGACCCACGCCTCGCAAGGGTCCACGACCGAATCCGCGCGATCTTGGTTGTTGTCGCCCTCGACAACTGTCACGTTCGTGATGGGGACGACCGGTCGGCGAACGCTGAGAAAGGCACCGGTGTGCACTGGTCTCGCACTCTCGTCGCTTCTTGGGGCCTCGACGTTCACGGGGATCGTCGTCCACCCAGCGAGTGCGTCATTGTAGAAGAGCTCCCGTGACACAGAGAGATCGGCAATATAGTCGTTCGCGGTCAGCGCCCGCGAGGCCGCCGATTCGTGAACGCACAGAACTACGCCCTCTCTTGGCTCATAGAGGACCTTCCATGGTGCTTCGCACATTGTCGGCGAGCTGACAGCGGCGATGCGCTTTGGGATGATGCGGTGACTGGCGTCTATGAGACTTGAGATCCGCTGACGCTCTTGACACAGTAAGACGACGCTTTTATCGGCATCGACGTCCCAGGCCCCCCCAGCAGGGACCCACCGAGGGCCCTTGTTGGAACAGTTTTTGATGGCCTCGTCGACGGCTGGCGCATGTACCACCTCTAGGTTCGTGACGACAAATTGACTCGCGGCGGCGACGGCGGCGACATCACTCGCTCTCGCGACCAGAAACGACGTCGCATCCCAAGCGAGCAATCCGATCGGGGCAACAACTGAGAACGACAAGAGTCTCATGGCCTGACGGGCTGCCTGGATCCGCCGCTTGCGAAGAGAAAACCGAAATGCCCCCCGCTGGAGGCTATCGATCGAGATCGAGTGTCGGTCGCTAGACCACTGCCACGTCCCTACTCACGAGGCATACGTCCTCCCACTTTCAACCAAACTCGGCAGCGAGGGCGGTGCATGCGGTTTGAAACGAGCCCGCACAGCATCGCCAGCGGATCCGGGGAAATGTAGTGGCAGGCAGGGAAGCGTTTTCGCTTCGTCTGAGCGCGGTCCAGTGACGTGTCCTAGGACAAAACGATCATGACCGCCGGCCACGTCAGTGGACCGCTACGACATGGTGATATGTTCGTGACAACAACTGCAAGGTAGCGTTGCATATCCTTGGATAAACGATACCGAATCGTTGCAAGTTTATACAGTCCGAAGAGTCTGATGGATGCTGTGAAATTTTATTTGGTTTGTATCATGATCAAATCAGATGCTCTTGCGTTGGCCTGATTTAGGCCTGGTCAATATTGTAATATTAAAATACTGTAACTCAATACTGTAGTCCTTGTGAAGCCAACTCACTGACGCTGCGATCTATCGACATGTGTGTCGGCATCCACCAGTGCATCACAGCACTATTGTAGTGATGCACGCCGTTTCTTGTTGCTGCAACGGCAAGGAATCGGGACCAGCCGCCGAGTGGACCCAGTCCGCTGGGCGGTATGCTGAGCTGGCAGTTGCACTCGTTGGATACTGCTGAGTTGTCAGTGGTACAGTGTCCAGGTTTTCCCTCTCGTCATCAGCTCCAAGCGTCATTGCTGTGCTACGGCTAGAGCAAGAGAAGTGGGTCAATTCCATGGCCCAATTGAGGAACCGATTGTGATTGCAGTACAGTATTAATATGATCGATAGATTCGAGTACATGACATGCGGGCGGAAGAGTTCGGTCATGAACTTTTCGTTGTGCATGGTCTTGAAGATGTCCTCGAGGACCTTGCTGCTCTGGTCTCGGGGGATGTTCTGGGCCTTGAGCCGCTGGTCGAGGACGTAGATCATCTCGGCGCCCATGTTGATGATCAGCATGATGGGCATCGTCATCATGGAACCGGCCATTGTCACTCGAGATGAGATCGTCGCCGTGTTTGTTGGCGACGCTGTGTTTTGATTTTTCTTTGGGCATCGGCGATCTTCAAACGGCGGGGCGGTTGGAAGGGTCGCCTTCATCAGCAACAGTTGTTGCATCCGGATGGGCAAAGATGTGCACGTATACTGTGGGTAGTATACTTCAAGTTGAAGTGGACTGGCAACATTGCGCGGAAACTGTGGTCACAAAGCGCTGGCCGATGCCGATGGCGAAGATCGCGGCACCGACGGCCACGATGGTGTTGACGGCGCTCGTGCGGCGCGTGGCGGCCTTGGAGCGGGATCTCAGCGATCTCCGAGACCAAGTACGGGTATCGATGGCGATGCCGTCGGGAACCTCGATTCCCCCAGCGATGGACCTCATCCCCCATGACCAGAGGGCAATCGAGTCCGCGTTGATGCGTGTGCTGGAGAAGAGCGGGCTGATGTCGACAGGGACCGCGCGCGACGCATCCGTGCGGGACGGGGCGAAGACGGACGAAGAAGTGTGCGGTTGTGCTGGCGTTCGGAGCGGCGTGCGAGCAGTGCAGATCGTACCCAACGAGGACGACAACCTTGAGGCAGAGAATACGAGCGGTGGTATCTTTTCCACCGCATCTGTTGTAGATCGCGAATTTAAGCCGTCGCTTAAGCGTAGTCGAGGCCTAAGCGGAGAGTTCGACGCGACGATCACGACAAACGGCGAGTCCCCTGCTCCTTCTGTGGCTGAGAAATCAC
>JAADYI010000189.1:0-25915 GCA_023338185.1 Lagenidium sp. CBS 127285
CTGAAGGTGGGGATCTGTTTCTCACATCATGAACCTGCGGCCACGCGCAAGCCGATCGAGGTCGAGGTCGCCTTGCATTCTGTGTGGTTGGTGGAGGCACCACTTGCACCAGTGGGCCACACCCACTTTATGGCCAAACCACCAGCAGCTGCGGGCTGGAGTGTGTGTGCTGACAAGAGTCCCCGGCTGGTTGTCCGGCCCATGCAACGTGATGGGTAGCACCCCCCCACAGTTCTCTGTCCACGACGTCGTTGATGCCCCCAGCACTGTCATACCCTCGGGCCCAGCTGTAGAGGCCAGGGGGACATCTGGATCGGCTAGGGACAGCTTCCTCATGGATGCAACGGACACACACGTTCCTCTGCAGCTTTGCAGACTCTGCAACACCCCAACGCTGACCACGCAGCATACAGTTTGTCATGTGGGCGGTGGTGGCGCCCATTTTCTCTAGTCTCGAGTATGGCAGCGGGTTGATGATGGTGCCCACGATGCGGCCAACAACGCCGACTGTTGAGCCGGTTACACTGTCCGCAACGCATCACACACGCCGCCAGCTGGGCGTGAGAGAGTTGTGAACGTCAACTTTCACCAGAGGCTCTGAGCTCCACTCGCCATCACGTGGCTCATTCATCCTCTCGCTCTCTCGCGCGCGCAGACCCCCCACACACACACCAGCAAGCGCGCGGTCCTCCGCCGCTGGTACATTGCTGACAACTGCGACCTCCATTCACCTACACGTGGGTGCTGGTCGTTCTCCCGCCCCGGAGCGTACGACATTTTCCCCTTCGACTGTCGCCGATCGGGAACCTCTTCGATCTGTTTCCTCCTGGTTCGGACCTTGAAGCTCCCGCCGTCGGCTCCGCCAAATCGCTCGTTGTGATGCCACCCAGTGGGACCCACGTGGACTTTGCCCGCCCGGCCCCCACGTCAGTCAGCATGGAGCGCCGACCCGCCGCTCCCCCGGCCAAGATGGCGCCCTCGCCCCCGGTCCTGGCGGGGTCCCGCGAGCGCATGCCGCAGCGCGCCCCAGCGTCGGCTCGCCCGCGACAGCGCCCGGCGCCGCCCAAACTCCGCGAGGACCAGCAGTGGCCGTCGCCGTGGCTTCGACGGGAGTGGAATCCCGAGCATCCACTCGATCTGAACAGCCCCCCACGACCGAGTAGTCCCCGAACTGCCGTCGATGGTGGGGATGACATGGGTGAGGGCAGGACCGCCCGTGCGTTCCGACCCGCGCGTCGCCTCGATGTCAATGCACTCGTCCGGTCCCTCTGGATCCCCCCAAAGCCCGTGAGCCCGGCGCCGTCTGCGCAAGTCCCGGCTGTCCCAAAGGTGCCAGCGACCGCGGCCTCACGCCCTCCCCTCGTCCGGCACCGCTCGGCCCCCCCTCAGTCGCTGAAGGAACAAGACGACTCTCGTCGGCATTCACCCTCCAAGCGTCCGACGCATTGCGACGATACCGCGAAAACATCCCAACGGCCAATTGCCCCGGTCCACGAAGGAATGGATCTCCCCCGACGCCGACGCATGCCCCAGACTGCATCATGCGATGAGGCACTGAGCCGTGAACTGCCGCGCCAGCGATCTCTCGATCGCGAAGTAATGACGGAACCGCTTCGCCGAGGCGTCAGCCGCCCGCGTGAGATTGGGGTTGGTGCCCAGCCCAGTTCCCGCCCGAAATCTCCACTGGCCGTGGAGATGCGAGATCGACGGCCCGAACCACGGACACCCCCCCGTGAGGCTGAACGCTATCCTCGCTCTCACCGCAGTGTGACGCCACTGGACACGTGGATGCCCCCATCGGCCGATCCCCGCGGGCGAGTGCATCCTTCGCTCCTTGTTGAGTCACGACGTGGCCCTTCGGATCTCCTTGGGCTCCCGTCGCGGCCGTCGCCGTTCCTCACGCCCAATCCGGAGCTATTCCGTCGGGAGATTAGCACCCACGATGGCGTTGAATTCTAGTCGTCCCCCCGACGGCGTCGCGTCGTCGGCGTCGTCCATAGTTGTCATGTTTTGTCCAGGGCCATCCCGTTAACGTGCGAATCAATGGTCGTATGAGCGTTCTGTTCCATTTTGCATGTTGCTGTCAAAGAGACCTGACGCTTCGGTCGTCTCAATCCATAGGTACTACAGTACCATGTGCAGCTGGAACCACACTTTTTCTCATGCATGCTCCATGGTGGAACACAGACTGTGTTCCACCATGGAGCATGCATGAGAAAAAGCCAAGGAACACCACCACCATGATGCTCCCAGGAGCATCATGGTGGTGTTCTTTGGCCATGGTGTTTAGATTCCTCTGATTGAGCAACTCCTGCACCAGCACAGGCTGTGCCACAGCACCGCAGAGTGCGCGATGTGGCTAAAACAAAGGAGCAAAAATTGCTCACTAACAAAAATACCCCTTCACAGAGCCACAACATTGTCATACTGCCTCAACGATTTCTGATCGCTCATCTCCCCCTCATCCTGCAACGGCAACATCGGCCTTCTCCCATCTCAAGCTCCATCTTCATGCCCGTGTGACCACAGAAGCTCGCGATCGCTACTGTCGCGTTTGGCTCATTTCCCTGGTGCCACGGTCATCACACTCATCCGTGACGCGGCGCTGAGCTCGCCCGCTGACGTTGCCGCCGCGGTCACGCCGTTCACGCACTGCACTGCACCGGCGAAACGCTGCTCGCGTCTCGGGGGGACACGACACGTGGGGGGCCGAGTTCACAAACACCACCGGGGCTTCCAACTGCGCTCGCTGGGTCCATTACACAAGATCCCGCGTTTGAGTGAATTGGGACCAGCGGTAATTCGGCGTTTTTGGTGCATTGGTGGGAAGCGGATTGTGAGCGGCAAACCGTCAGCGGCCTGAATCGAGAAGAATCCCAGCTGCTGGCTCGTGGGGTCTGGACCCGTGCAGCTGGAGCATCACACAAGCAACGCCTGCAACGACAACGAAGGCGCGTGCCCCAGCGAAACACCGTCGGATTGAGAGCGATCATGGGCCACGGCCAGAGCTCGATCCCCAACGACGAGGTCAGCGCCCTGGTCGACCTCTATGACGCCCTCAATGGCGACAAGTGGCGCCGGCGGGACGGGTGGAAACAGCCGACGATCGACCCCGAGACGTGGTTCGGTGTCGAAGTCGTCATGGGCCATGTCATTGCCATCGAGCTGCCGGCGAATGAACTCCATGGTGCGTTGTTCCCTTGATCAACTTGCTTGCTTGTGTCGTAATCACCAGACGAGTTGACGATTGGTCCCTTAATGCTGCACGAAAAGGGAGAATCCCCACGACGATCGAGAAGCTGACGTATCTACGTGTTCTGGATCTCTCCAAGAATCGTATTCATGGTGCGCTCGGGACGCAACCTGCTTCCGTCACTTGGAATGATCCTAAGCACGCATGCATGATCGCAGGGGAGCTTCCCTCGACCCTTGGGAAGATAAATTCCCTTTTGCGGTTGGACTTAAGCTGCAACGACATCCAAGGTATGAAGACGGACGTAAATCATCACCTACTTCCTGGTGTTTAAAAACATTTCTCGTGTAGGCTCCATCCCCCGTTCAATCTGTGATTGTGAGCATCTCCAAGAAATTCATCTCCTGCAGAATGCCCTCTCAGGTCCGTCTACCCAGGGTGAACAGCAGGTTTCAACAGAATTCGAATGTGTGGTGATCCGCTGCGACCATATTTCATGTAGGCGAATTGCCTCAAGACGTTGGTCGCCTGAAGCAACTGCGAACGCTGCAGCTACAGCATAATAATCTCACTGGACAACTACCCGGTTCGATTTGCGATCTCAAAAAGCTCAACAAGCTGAGTCTCCGAGGAAACTGCATGTCGGGTCCGATTCCTCAGGACATTGGCCGATTGACGTCGTTGGTATTCCTCTCCCTTCGCAATAACGAATTCAGCGGTGCGTTGCGTGGTTGACGAAGAAAGTATGAACGATCTAATTGTACTCGTGAACAGGTCCGATTCCCGAAACCATTGGTAAATGCAAGTCATTGGAATTTCTAAACCTCAGCAGCAATCAATTTTCCGGATCAATCCCCGAGACGATCAGCGAGCTCGAGGATTTAGAGTATCTGTACCTGTTCGACAATGCCTTGGAAGGGAGGATTCCTGGGAGTATTTCGCGCCTCAAATATTTAAAAGAATCCGATTTCCGAGACAATCGCCTTCGGGGAGAGCTGCCCAACTTTCTTGACGGTTGTTCAAGTCTCGATGCAGTCATGACAAAGTGGAAGAATCGAAAAGGTGCACTATCGGAGCTGCATCGAAGTGAAAATTTGCAGTATTGCTGACCAATGTTTATGATTGAGCAGCATCATATCGTCACTCAATTCTCGGTGATCCAGTTCCAGGCGGCAATATTCCTGTGAGCTCATCTGGACGAGTTGGAACTTCGCTACTTTCTACTCTGCAATCGACGCCTCGTAATTCGTCGTCAATTTTTCTTCACCCTACATTTGATCAACGACGGGACTCGCGACTAGAAGATGACTTCGGCGGATCGGAGACAATCGTTGCAGATCTAGCACGAAAGATGGATGTGGGGGCTAAATTTCTCGAGCCTGAGGCCTCGCCTGTCGAGGCGTCATGATTTAATGAGGCAAATATGACATTTTGCTAGGTACACGTGATCAGTCACTTGATTTTGTAAAACCAATCACTCTCTATTCTCCTGCAATCAGGTGTCGTATTTGCGCGAGCCCGAGAACAGCAGCGTCACGTGAAGGTCCATGGAAGGTCCCACCACCGAGCAAATAAATCTCGTCGGGGTCTGACTTCAAGATGCTGGAATGCCAGGCCCGTGGTGGCAGTTGCGCAGAGTGTGGGACTCGAACGCGGCACCAAATGAGGAGGTCTAGGCCCAAACGAAACAAATGAGTGGCAGCTACAGAATCGTCCATTCCACAATCGCCTTCATACCGAAGTCAAGGACAAACACGGCCGAGTCCTCAGCATCTTGCAGACGTCCACCGATGACCATCATGAAGCGTTCTCCGATCGCGTGGGCAGTGTGATACGACCGAGCAGAGGGCACGTCCCCAGTGGGATGAAGCAGCGTCCACGATGCGTTGTCAAGGTCAT
This sequence comes from Lagenidium sp. CBS 127285, assembly GCA_023338185.1. Classification (NCBI taxonomy): domain Eukaryota; phylum Oomycota; class Peronosporomycetes; order Pythiales; family Pythiaceae; genus Lagenidium; species Lagenidium sp. CBS 127285. The sequence continues at coordinate 5,093 of JAADYI010000189.1, forward strand.
AGACCCACAAGTCGTCATACTTTTCCTCTGTGAGTTGGCCATTGCCACCCAATAGTACAAGTTCAGGTCCCCGCGTCTGGGTCCTTGGTCGAAATACCAACGTGTGACCATCCCGGGGACTCGGCCAGTTCCCTTGAAGCCCCTTCTCGGTTCGCTTCCAGGACGTTGAAAGACCATCGGGCATGCCCTTGATGGTCAGATACCACAGTTCATCACTCACGCCGTGCTTGGTTCGGCCACCAAACATCACCATCGTCATCGCTTCCCCCGGCAAACCAACGGCAGCGTGGCCAGATCTCGCAACGGGGACGGTCGCGGTAGATTCGTGGGATGGAGAGAGCCACTCAAACCGTCGCTTGTGCTCGTCAGTCCATTCTCGCAGTATGTGGACTGCAGCGTCATCTCCCCTACTTGAAATTCCACCATACACAGCCAGCAACGACTGGGAAACACGCACAATCGTGTGCCACGCTCGCGGCTCCGGCGCAAGCCCGCTGACACTCACGTGTTCCCAGCTGTAGTCGCCGAGATCCATCGCGTAGATGGAGCCCGGCTGGTCCCGAATGCTTCGTCCGCCGTACAAGTAAACTTGCGCTGAATCCGCAGAGAGGAAGAGCGAGTGACCATTCAGTGCCGGTGGAGCCGGATTGCCTTTGACCGGAACCGACCGCCAACCTTTTCGAAAAGCAGCAAGGAGAACGGCGCGGAAGTGCGTTCCCCGCTCACTTGCCACCTCGCTACCGGACGTTTCCTGGACGATCCGCCCGACTGCCTTCAGGCACTCTTTGTTGGTCTCCTCGATTTCCAGAGCCTTCTCGAGATCCGCGAGGGCCGAAGCAAAATCGCGCAGCTCCACGAACGCGGTCGCTCGTCGCATATACGCCTATGATGATGAAAGGACCGCGACACCCGCCGTCAGATCTCCCGCATGCCCTTCCGATTTGGGTCGCTGAGCACGATATCGCACCTTGATCGACGTGGCGATGGCCAATGCCCTTGTGCAGTCATCAACGACCATGGAAAAGCGACCGAGCTTCAGATTGGCCATCGCGCGGTTCGAGAAGAGCGTCGCATCGTGTCCACCATCCCGATCAATGCAGTCGGAGTAGGCGGCAACCGCGGCCTCATACTGGCCAGAGCGAAAGAGCTCATTTCCCTGTGCCTTCCGCTCTTCCACACTCACGGTCGTGGCGCCGTGCGGCGCCACGGGGTTCTCGTCCCGTCCCTCTGCTGATGGATTGAGGAGCCCAGCGTGTCCCGACGTGCGGAGAAGCTCCGCGATCTCCTCAGATGAGAGCGCTGCGAGTTGCTGCTGCAGCGCATCCATAAGCCCAATCCCCAATTTCTGGTGAATTGAACCACGTATACTTCAAGTATACACGAAGGAGTATATGTTGGTTACACTGTACCCTCGTTCTGGTTTAACGAAGGTCGCCCGAAGGTCGTGCGTCCGGAGAAACCATTCTCTCTCCCTAAGCGTCGGGGTGGCACGCGACCGACCCGACCTTGAAGCGTAACCTTCTCGGCCGAAATTGCTTCTCCACCCACGGCAAACCAAGTTGTGGGGCGCAAGATCGCGGATCGCGCTGCTGCTGCTGCTGTTTGCTTGAGCTCCTTGCTCCCGAGCTTTTTAACACTTTCGCACTCCCCCCTACGCGGTTGCTCATTGCATCGTGGTGGATGGCCGCGACGTGGCTCGCGGTGTTTTCCAATCGTGGGCGGATGACCAGGGGCACGTCCGCGCGCTCATATGGCGTGTGGGAGGAGGACGCGCACAAGCTCGAGCAGCCGCTGATCAGCCATGAGGAAGACGAAGAGGATCCGCTGGGGGTTGGCGATGGCCGCCGCGGCGGTAACTTCTCGGACGACGACGAGCTCGAGGGCCGGGGCGGAACCAGCAGCGGCAGGACCTACGCCGCCCCGCACGACAGTCGTCACAAGAAGCACCACAACTACTACGATCGCCACCATCACAGCCCCCAGGAGCGCGAGGGGCTGCTCTCGTACAAGCCCGCGTACGACGCCCGCGGCGGCCATCGTAGTCGCCGGCGGTCGCCGTCGTGGGGAAACGCCCGCGTCGCGCGCGCCGGCGGGGACGATGACGACGAAGACCACGAGTCCGAGGCCGTCGGCGGGGTCAAACCGGCGGGGCCCACGACAACGTCGCTGCTGGGTCCGTACCTGAAGATGATCGACCCTTCCGCCCTGCAGTCCCTGGTCACGAGCATCTTGGGGTCCCGATCGTCGACCCCAACCGGTGTTGAAAACGACTTCAGCGACGGCTATCGCCGACGGGTCAAGGCCGTCGGGGGCGTGTGCCACCCCGCGACGTTGCACCTCGTGACGCCGCTGCAGACGAGCAAGGCCCGCCGCCCCAAGGCCGAGACGCTCGAGGACCTCCATGAACGGGCCCTCGTGCGCATGGCCCTGCTCACGATCGTCATGAGCCTCACGCTCATCCTCGCGGTCGCCCGTCACGCCGAAGAGTAGCACCATCGAACCATCCGCGCTTATAAATGACTAAAAGTCACGTTGGAACAAATCACGCCAGCCACGCAGTCCAATGTGCATGATGTCCAGCAGACAGCGAGGCAGCAGCTCGCCGGTCCGGCTGATGCTGCGCGGGGTGCTCGGGTTGCTCTCGGTGTGTGCGATTCATCAGCACCAGGAGCATCACGGACGTTGGCATGCGGCGAAATCGCCCCCATCTGCTGCGACTCGGCGATTACGATTTCACTGTGTGGGGGGCACGCTTTCCGTTGCATTATATGTATGTGACGATTCGTTCGGGGAAGGGATGCGCTGTTGTACACGAGGACCAGTCGCCCCAACGAGTAATCACGCCGCCGACTCGGCGCGGATCTCGAACTTGCTGCTGTAAACATCACCACCCGAGAACGACGGCGCACGATTGCCTTCCTCCAGTCGTTATTGCTTCGGTCGGCACCGCACCACACCGCACTGCACTGCACGCATGGATCAGGTCCCACGATTGGCCCACGACGAGCTCCTCCGCCGCGTCGAAGGCCCGCAAGAGGCCGCGCTACGGGCCGACGTCGCGGGGCTCGAGCACGGGGCGGCCATTGCCATCGCCTCTGGGCGACCGCGACTCCCGGGGATGCCCAAGCCCCCAAACGACACGACGGAGGCGACGCCTTTGCTCATGGCCGGGACGCACGTCGTGACCTTCTCTGAGAGCACCCAGGACCCCGTCCACCTCAAAGCCCTGGCCGCGCGGCTGAGCGAGGACGAGCACCGGGTCATCGATGCCGATCACCGGACCCCGACCTGGACGATCCTCCGCGAGGAGGCCCCGATGCTCGCGAGCATGGCCGTCCCCATGGTGCGTTTGAGATCGTACGTGGTCTGTCGGGCTGCGCACTGGGCCGCTGACGAGTCGTGTCGTATTGTGGTCGTCCTCAGATGTTTGTCGCGACGATCGAGGTGGTCCCCGAGACGTTCCTCGACATGATGATCGGCCGCTCGACCCCCGACCCGACGCAGAGCACGCGGATCCTCGCGGCCTTTAGCCTCGCGGGGATCTTCCGGATCTTGCTCATCGCCGGACTGGTCAATGGCCTCGGCGCGGCCCTCGACACGTTGTGCTCGCAGGCCTTTGGCGGTCGGCGCCTTCGGGAGTTTTGGCTCTTTGCCCAGACCGGCGCCCTGGCGTACGCCCTCGGCTGCGTCCCTGTGGGGATCATCATGTTGAATGGCGGCGCCGTCCTCCGGGCCCTGGGCCAGAAGCCGGCGATCACGGGCATCGCCTCCGAGGTGCTCGTCGTCTACTTCCTCTGCGTGCCGCTGGCGTGCGCCTTCTCGGTCATGAAAAGCGCACTCCAGGCCCAAAATGTGGTCACGCCGGTGGTCCTCAGTATCTCGGGCTCGTGGGCCGTCGCGCTGCTGGTCGCCTTCTACCTCGGCTTCCACACGTCCCTCGGGTACATGGGCATCGCCCTCGCCAACCTCGTCATCAATGGGCTCAAGGCCGTCACGCTCCTCCCGATCGTCCTCCGCACCAAGGCCTTCACCGACGCCTGGCCCGGCTGGCGGCTCGGTGAAGCCGCGCGTCTGCTCCCGCGCCTCGCCCGCCTCGGGCTCTCGGGGATCCTCATGGTGACCTTCCAGATGCTCGGCATCACCTTCATCTCGGTCCTCGCGGGGCTCCTCCCCAATGCCGAGGTCATGATCGCCGCCAACAGCATCTTCGTCGCGGTGCTCGTCCTCTCCATGATGCCCCTGATGGGGGTCTGCATCGCAGGGGCCGTGCGCATGGGCAACGCCCTCGGGGCCGGCCAGGCTCGCCGGGCGGCCATCATCAGCCGCCTCGTGCTGATCACCATCGCCCTTGTCGGGGTCCTCGGGGCCGTTCTCACCGCCAGCATCGCGCGACCCTACGCCAAGACGTTCACGACCAACACCCGGGCTCTCGAGCAGGTGGATCGCCTCTCGCGGCTATTCGCGCCGCTGATCCCGGTCCTCGGGCTCACGTTTGGCTTCCAGTCCATCTTTCGGGCCTGCGGGCGCCAGTGGCTCTGTGCGCTTGTCAACGTTGGCTGCATCTCGATTGTCGGTGGGGCCTTGGGCGTAGTGCTGGCGCTGTCTCTCAGCATCGGTCTCGACGGCCTCTGGATCGGGCATTTCCTGGGCATGGGCTGCTTCCTCGTCGTCTCGGCCGTGTGGGTCGCGCGTATGGACTGGGACGCCATGGCCCACGAGGCCCGACGCAACACGCACCTTCACGTTGTTGATGATGAGCCCGAGCCGACTATGTCCCGATACTCCACAGAGGCCTCGACGTCCTCAGCAGGGTAGAGAGAGAGAGAGAGAGAGTTGGAAATGACGACGCGGCTCCAAACAGTCGATAGTGCAACTCCGTGCAAGCTCCCGCTACGCATCCGAGTCTTGAGCATTGTCGCTGTCTTCTGCGTTTAGACGACTCCATCGTCATCATCATATCCCGTGGTTGGACGGTCAGGCGATATGACTTCATCCGGTAACTCATTGGAGAGCGTTGATCGTTCATCATTCATCGATCCCGGGGGCTCATCGGCCACTGAATTGAGTCGTTTCTTCGTCTTCTTGGTCGGATTCGATGTCGCCGTCACCGTCGCCGTCGCCGAAGTCCGAGTCCTCTTGGCACGCGACGACGAGGGATGACGGTACGTGAAGGCGCTGGGGCACATCGGCGCCAGGGGGCAGTCGAGGCAACGGGGATACACGGCCACGCAGACAGTCTGACCAAAGCCCACGACCTCCCGGGAGAACTCGCGCCAGTAGGATCGCGGCACCCACTCCTCGAGGGCCCTGCGCGTATCCTCTGCCCCCATGACGGGCATGGGCGCGTGGGCGACCCACCCCAGTCGCTGGGCGATGCGGTGGACGTGCGTGTCGACGATGAGCCCACTGCCAACGTCCCCCCAGGCCAGCAAGAGAATGACGCGGGCGATCTTGGGGCCGATCCCGGGGAGGGTCTCAAGGCCGTCGAGGTTGCGGGGGATGTCGCCCGTTGCCCGCAGCGTCTCGGCGATGCGCTTGATCTGCTGCGCCTTGCGGCGGTAGAAGCCCACGGGCACGAGGAGCTCCTGGAGGCGCGCGGTGTCCATCCGCCGGGCCTTGGAGATCGTGAAGCCCTCGTCGTTCGTGTCCATGGTGTTGTTCGTACTTCGTGCTCCGTCATCGTCACCGCCACCATCATAGAAGTCGTCGTGGAGGCGCTGCATGGCCGCGTGGGTGATCGGATCCTGCGTCTGCGAGCTTAACAAGGCAGCGATGAGGATCTGGAAGCGCCGGACGGTGGGGCTCTCTGCGCGCGGGCATACACAGGCCTGGGTCCCGTAGAGATCAATCGGCGCCGGCGACGCGGTTTCATGGTGGCGGTGGGCGATGAGCAGATCCAGTTGCTTCACGCGCGTCTCGCTCGATGACGGCGACGACGACGATGCGATGAACGACGTGGGGCCGGTGCTCGACGTCTGTGTCTGGGCTGCGATGGGATCGTCCGCCTTGAGCGCGGCCGTCTTCACGTCCGGGCGATCACTGGTGGATCGGCGTTGCGGCGGCGGTTGATCGTCCGAGGCCTCGAACGCGAGCTCCACCTTGACCCGGGCGGTGGTGGCGCCGCCATCGCCATCACCAGCGCCATGGGCCGCGGGGATTGTGCGTTGTTGCTGTGGTGCCGCTGGCCCCGTGGACGCGCCTGCAGTGCCGAGGGCGAAGCGAGCAAACGGGTTCATCACAAGTTGTGATGCAAAATCGCTGACTGGACATTGGGGGCACAAAACTGAGGGGGGTATTGTGGGTTTCACCAAAATGACAAATGACAATTGCGCGGGGTCATACGTCTGCGTGTATTGTATCGTTCGGCCCCGCTTGTTTCCCTGATGCGCCACGGCGAGTGACTCGCTATTTCCCCCGCGGGCCCGTGCCCACTGCTCTCGTCGCACGGCAGCACAGTCCAGAGGCTTCGCGGGGCATCGACAAGCACAATCCCAACGACCTCTACGGGTGGGGCATGCGGCTCACGTACGCGTGGTAGATCTGGTCAAAGAACTGGGGCTCGTCCAAGAGCGCAATCAGCGTCTGCTTGAGCTGCTCCTTGCTCACCGTCGACGGTCCTCCGCTGCTGCCGACGATACCGCCTCCCGTGCCAGTGGTCGAAGACGCCGATCCCGTCCGCGAACGCGACGACGACTTGCCCGGCACCGACGCGGGTTGGAGTTGGTTCATTGACGTGGGCGGCACTAGCACGGGACCCGTTTGACTCGGAGCGCTTCGGGGCGGGGGCTTGGCCCCGCTATTGCTCGACGGGGGCGTCTGCGTCAGCATGCCGAGAATCGCATTCCCCGCGGCGATGCCCTCCTCCCGCGAGATTGGCGTGTAGCCCGCACCGAGAACCGGCGCTGGGTGCAGCGGCACCGTCGCATTCGTCGTGGGTGCAACCGACGATGGCGATGGCGTCGTCGTCTCGGGCGTCAGCTCGTGGGGCTTGGCGGGCCGCTGAAGAATGGCCGTCGGCGTCGTGGGCCGCGAGTTGGCGCCGCCTTCCGAGCCATTCCGCTTGTTTCGTCCCCGGCTCCGACTCCGCGGGCCCTTGTCCGACGATGTCGATGTGGGCGGCTGTTGTTGTTGTTGTTGTTGCTGCTGCTGCTGTGGGGCTTGCGGGGTCTGCGGAGGCTGGGATCGCTGGGCTTTGGGCTGCTTGGGCTTGGGCGGTTCCGGCTGTGACTTCTCGACGGTCGGTCCCCGCACTGGTGCAGGAGGCGGAGGTGCCGATGGGGCCATGTCCTTGGCCAACTGGACGACCCTACAAACCACACCAACAGCATCAGCATCATGCGACAAAGCGATCATTCGTTTAAGGAATCGCCCGCACCGCTGGAGGAGCTTGAGGATCTTGCCGCGATCCTCCTCGGGGAAGAACCAGAGCCCGTAGATCGCAAAGCCCCCGACGGCCGCGACGTCCGGGACCCGGAGGATCAGGAACGTGTCGATGCTGTCGACCTCGAGGGTGTCGTTCACGGGGATCGCCATGTTGGTCGTGCTGAGGCGGTTGTTGACGAAGATCTGGAAGCGCGGGGCCGAGTATCTGGTTCATCCCAGGGGGTCAGAGAGGTCAGTGATGATTCGGCGGCTGCTACGGCTGCTGCAACTGCTGCTGGCCGTGGGACGCGGGACGTACCGCTTGACGACAAAGAGGCAGCCTTCGACGTCCTTCCGTTTCTGCGGCGAACGCACGGGGCATCAACGACGTGGTCGTTAGGCAAAACACTGATCCAACATCCGCTCGGGTATTGTCATCACCTCCTTACCCAGTTCTGGTTGCTCTGGTCGAACTCGTAGACGACGACGTGGCTGGCGGTGTCGACGATCTCCATGATCGCGTCATCCTGGCGCTTGAGCACCTGCAGGTTCATGGCATTGGACTGGGCGCGGTCGACGGGCAGCGCCATGTTTGTGTTAAGCGGGGATGGCGAATGGGGGCGATGATGGCAAATGAACCCCAGGAACACGGACACTCGACCACTCAAAAGAGTGGCCTTTGTGACATCGTTCGATAACATACGATCCCGACGGCAAAGGGGATTGGCCATATCAACTGCTTCGGAGCCATTGATTGGGCGTAATTCGAGACGGGCACTCTCTCGAGGGGATCGATCCTAATCGGCGAGCCATACTCCAAACGAGCGTCACCACCACCATGACGACGCCGGCGTACGATCCCAGCAACATCTTTGCGCAGATCCTCGCGGGGAAGATCCCCTCGTACAAGATCTTCGAGACCGAGCACGTGCTCGCGATCCTCGATGCTTTTCCGCTCGTCCCCGGCCACGCGCTGCTCCTCCCCAAGGGCCCGTACGCGACCATTGACGGTGCGTTGGACGCACCGGTGCGACCGGAATGCAGTGCTCATCTGTCTCTGTATATCCATTGCCGCCTTCCTCGTCCTCGCACGAAGCCATGCCCGCGGATGTCGCGGCGAGCCTCTTCCGGGAGCTCCCGCGCCTCGTCAAGGCCGTGAAGGAGGTGGGCACACACCCAACGATGCGCGTTCATTGCATTGCCCCTCCCCCCCACGAACTGACACATTTGGCCTCCTCCATTCAGGCCACGAACGCCGACGGCATCAACATCATCCAGAACAACGCCCCCGCGGCCGGGCAGGTCGTCCACCACGTGCACGTGCACGTGGTCCCCCGCCACACGGACGACGGTCTCCTCAAGCTCCCGGGCGGACAGACGATGATCGCGGCCGACACCGGTCGCGCGATGCTCGAGCAGATCCAGACCCGCCTCTGAGCGCATTCGGGCAGTATGATGTTGTCAACAAAATGCCGCGCGTCGACAGTGCAATTGGGTGTCGGTGTTCCCGGTCTCGCCCGGGGTTTCCAGCGGCGCCTCCGTCTCTTGCGTTCTCACCGCTGCCCCCTCAGACCAGAGCTCACGTGACTGCGCCCAATGCAGCGCTCCCCGTTGTGTGGGTTCCTGTGCGCGCTGCCAAATCCGGTGGACGCGCGTTGGATCGCAGAGCAATCAAATCGAATCGATCGCGTTCTGATCCCCCGCGACGGCAAATTTGGCACCTAGCAACTAGCATACGCCGGTGATGGAAAATCGATTCGATCGCATGGCCGTTACGAGGGACCCCCTGATGAGCCACGAGGCCGGGCCGCTTTTGGCTCCTGGGGCTGATGTTGATGCTCGTGGCCATCCTCGTGGCTCTGGAGGCGGCGTCTCCGTCCCATAGAAGGGAATAGAAGAGCGCGCGCGGGCACCAAAGGGCGAGATAGGAATAAACCAAACACACGGCCGGGGCCGACATCAACGCGCGGCCAGATTTGACTTGGCAGTGAGAACGAGCCCGCGCCATCCGCGATCGGACTTTGGCATTGCGCGGCCTTCCCCCGCCCCCGCCCTCGATTGCGACGGCGGCGTTCTCTCAGTCGCAGATCACCCCCGCGGCCGCACCGCCTCAAGGCCTTCTTGCCAAATCGCTCGCCCCATCGAGAACCTGATAATGCACGGCGCGGGACCGCCCGCCGCGGCGATTCCGGTGCCGCCGGCGCGGTTCGCCCGCCATGACTCGAACCGCAGCGACCTCTCGGTCGAGTCAGATGCGACCTACCGGTCCCTCGAGAACGGGGACATCAACGCCAGCGCCGCCACGCAGTCGACGGCGGTGCTCAGCAGCCCCGGTGGCACTGGTGAGTAGATCGACGGGTGCTGTGCCTGGCGCCGTGCAATTCGCGCTGGAAGTGCTGATCGTACGTTGTTGTTGTTCTTGCCCGTGGCCGCAGTCATGCCGATCCTCTCAGACGTGGGCTCCCGGGTCATCTACGTGAACAACCCCGACAAGAACGCGGCCTTTTGCGACAACAAGGTCGTCACGGCCAAGTACACCAAGCTCAACTTCATCCCCCGCTTCATGTACGCGCGGCTCTCGCAGGTGGCCAACTTTTACTTCCTCCTCGTCGGGGCCGGGCAGATCATCCCGGCCATCTCGTCGACGCAGGGGCTCCCGTACCAGTGGATGGTGCTGATGGTCGTGCTCTCGATCGACGCCGTGTTCGCGGCCATTGAGGACAGCGCCCGGCACCGCGCCGATAAGAAGATGAACGCCCGGACGACCCGGGTCTTTGACCCCAATGCCTCGTCGTGCTTTCGGGAGCTCCTCTGGCGGGACGTGCGCGTCGGGGACCTCCTCAAGGTCTGCAACTACGAGGCCGTCCCCGCGGACCTCTTGCTCCTGGCCGTCGCCGAGCCGGACCCGGAGAACCCCGTGGGGATCTGCTTTGTCGAGACCAAGTCCCTCGACGGCGAGACCAACCTCAAGATCCGCCAGGCCCTGAGCTGCACGTTCTCCCAGCTCAATGACCCGCGGTCCCTGGGGAACCTCCCCGGGCGGGTCATTTGCGAGCTCCCGAACCATGACGTTAACAACTTTTCCGGGCGCTTTGAGCCCCACCAGGGGCACACGATCCCCATTGACCTCAAGAACATCGCCCTCCGGGGCTCGGTCATCCGCAACACCCCGTATGTCTATGGGCTCGTGCTCAACACGGGCAAGGACACCAAGATCATGCAGTCGGCCTCGGAGACGCCCATGAAGACGAGCAAGATCCTCATGATCGTCAACCGGGGGATCGGGATCCTCATGGCCGCGCTGCTCATCCTCTGCGTCCTCGGGGCGATCCTCTGCTCGATCTGGGTCGCCCAGAATTACCGCCGGGCCAGATACCTCATGCTCGATGACCTCACGGGCGTCGCGCCCTTCCGCAATGACGTCCTCGGCTGGCTCATCTACCTGGGCTACTACTGGATCCTCATCGCATCGTTCGTGCCGATCACGCTCTACGTGACGGTCGCCATCGTCAAGTCCTACCAGACCTTCTTCCTGAACCGGGACCTCGAGATGTACGACGAGGTCACGGACACCCCGGCGCTGGTCCGGAACGCGGACCTCAACGATGACCTCGGGCAGGTCACGCACATCTTCAGCGACAAGACCGGGACCCTCACGGCCAATGAGATGGACTTTCGCAAGATGTCGATCCACGGGGTCGCCTACGGCCGGGGGACGACCGAGATCGGCCGTGAGGCCGTCCGGCGCCTGGGGAAGGACCTCTCGGCGAGCGACGTGCTCGCGGACTCGACGCCCTTTGACAAGGACATTGAGAACGTGCACTTTATCGACCCCCAGAATGAGTTTGCCCGGGACAGCGACCCCCGCGTCAACCCCGTGCAGGCGCTGTGGATCGAGTCGTTCCTCACGCACCTGGCCGTCTGCCACTCGGTCGTCCTCGAACAGGGCGAGAATGGCCAGGGGGCCCAGTTCTCGGCCTCGTCTCCGGATGAGCTGGCCCTGGTCTCGGGGGCCAAGTTCTTTGGCTACGAGTTCACCGCCCGCAAGAACGGCGCCGTGACGATCCGGGTCCCGGGGTCGCACAAGGAGGTGACCTACGAGCTCCTCGAGATGATCGACTTTACGAGCGCTCGCAAGCGCATGTCGGTGCTCGTCCGGACCCCGGACAAGCGCGTGCTGCTCCTGACCAAGGGCGCCGACGCCGTGATCTTTCCCCGCCTGCACCCGGAGAACTGCGACCCGCAGATCGTCGAGGTCACGACCCAGCACCTCGAGCGCTTCGCCACCGAGGGCCTCCGGACGCTGGTCATCGCCCAGAAGGAGATCCCCGAGGAGGCCTACGTCGAGTGGTCCCGCGAGTACAAGGCCGCGCTCTCGGACCTCGAGCAGGTGCAGCGCCAGAAGAGCGGCGAGCCCAACCACATTGAGGAACTCGAGGAGTCACTCGAGATGGGCCTCGAGCTCCTCGGGGCCACGGCCATCGAGGACCGCCTGCAGGATAACGTGACGTCGACGATCGCCGACCTCGCGCGGGCCAAGATCAAGATCTGGATCCTCACGGGGGACAAGGAGGAGACCGCGATCAACATTGGCTTTGCGTGCCAGTTGCTCAACAACGACATGGAGCGCCTGGTGATCAACCCCGACACGTACCCGACGACGTCATCGCTCTATGACCTGCTGTTCTATCGCTGCAAGGAGCTCCGGGCACTCCGGAAGGACAACGTGGTCGGGACGGAACGGGCCCAGGCCATTGTCATCGACGGGCGCTCGCTGACCATGGTGTTCGGCCACCAGGTCCTCTGTGATCTCTTCCTGGAGGTGTCCCAGTACTGCGCGGCCGTGATCTGCTGCCGGGTCTCCCCCAAGCAAAAGGCCCAGGTCGTGCGCCTCTACAAGTCCAACATTGCCGGGTGTCGGTCGCTGGCGATCGGCGATGGGGCCAATGACGTTGGGATGATCCAGGAGGCCCACATTGGCATCGGCATCTCGGGCCACGAGGGCATGCAGGCGGTGAACTCGAGTGACTTTGCGATCGCCCAGTTCCGATTCCTCAAGCGCTTGCTGCTCGTCCACGGCCACTGGAACTACCGGCGGATGGCCAAGCTCGCGCTCTATGTCGTCTACAAGAACATCATCCTCTACTGCGCGAGCTTTGTCCTCGCGACGCTCAGCGGTGGCTCGGGGACGCTCTACTTCAACAACATGTGGATCAACGGCTACAACATTTTCTGGACGTCGCTGCCCATTGGGGCCGTCGGGGTCTTGGAGCAGGAGGTCCCGGCCTACATTGCCGATCGCTTCCCGGGGCTCTACTATGCCGGCGCCCAGGGCGAGCAGTTCAGCCTCCGGATTTTTGCGCAGTGGATCGCCGAGGCCCTGTACGAGGGAAGCGCGTGTGCGTTGATCCCGGCGTTCATCGTTGGTGACATTGACTCGAAAGGGAACGCCTTCTCGAAGGACATGTGCGGGGGCATGTCGTACTGTGCGATGATCGTGGTTGGCTGGGCCAAGCTCGCGCTCAACATCGTGACGTGGAACTACGTGACGGCCTTTGCCTTTGGCTTTTCCTTGGTGTTTTGGTTTATCTGCGCGCACCTCATTTCGACGGTGTTGCCCACGTTGGTCACGGACGATGCGTTCCCTTACCTCTATTCGCTTCCCGAGTTCTACATTATCATCTACCTGACGACGATCCTCTGTCTGGGCCGGGATTTCCTCTTTAAGGCCTTCAAGCGCGAAGTCTTCCCCGAATACTATCATGTCCTCCAGGAGCACCACAAGTACAACACGACCGAGGACAAGGCCTCGTGGACACCGCCGGATCTCCGCTATCAGCTGTTCGAGGCCGATCTCAACCAGCCCAAGCCACCTTTCGAGTTGATAGAGCAGGCTGCGGCGGCAATCGCGCAGGGCCTGCCAGTTCCAGGGATGGAGCGAGAACGCGCCTACACTGGCTTTGCCTTCTCCACCCAGGTACTGGAAGACCGGTTCATCAATCCCATTCGGGAGCTTGTGCTTCCGGTCACGCAGGTGGTCGAGGGAATTGGGCGGAAACTCGTCGTGAGATCCCCTCGGACGGACGAAAGTGAAGCACCATTCGAAGAGAAGATCAAGGCGCTGCCCATTGATGAGCAGGTCGTGTACGAGATTCAGCGTTTCCAGATCTTTGCCGGGTGGGGCTCCTCACTCCCAGGACATCTCTTCATCACGGATCCTCCGAGATACACCAACGCGGAAATGACCGACGGCGCGTGGACGTTTGACTTGAGTGAGTGGATGGTTGACAACAAGTTTGGCGGTACTGATCAATGGCAGTACGCCACAAAGTTCAAAGACTTTCTTCGAGATCCCCAGATTATGGCAAATATGTGCGCAAAAGAGCGTCGCCGGCTTCGCAAGAAACTCAACAAACTTGTTGGACGGAGTGTGCGGCGACGGCGGTGGGTGCGTCGCGAGAAAGTCATCGCCGACATTGTGGCTGCCTCTGGGGACGATGTGTCCATGGAGCCACCTCCAGTTGTCACGACGATGATGCCACCAGAGGCCCCCCCAGCGGACCCAACGCCGTCCCCGCCTCCACCACCACAGTAGGAACAACTAATAACCTGCAAGTCAGACCCCCTTCTTCTCGTCTCTAGAATGCATAATTGATCCACAATTTGCTTGCACTCTCTCCAACATTGGCTGGCGCGGCTTGAACTATCCCTCGTCATTCACAGCAGCAAAGCAAATCGTGCCGGCAATTCGGCACGCTCGAAACACGCGAACGTCACAACGATCGTGACAACAGTGAGGTACCAAAACTGCCGATGAAAGTCTTGGAGCATCAGCTTTTGGATCCACAACCTCGTCGAAAGTCCGTCGATACTGTGGAGCATATCATCGACTCCCTCAGAAGACTGCCGAGTGAGTCCTCGACGATGTGCGTACTGGCGAAGTCGCGAGCGGAGCTTGTAGGTGAAGATCTCCCGTGCCAGGTACGATCCCCCTAGCCGCCCAATGAACATGCACACGCAGCGTAACCACAGATTCATTTGGTCAAAGATCACAGCGAATCCGTGAGCGGGTTTCTCCAGCACCGCGAGGAGGGTGAGCAACGACGGCACGAGGATCAGTGCCGTGGTGTCCGCCATGTTGTCCTGTTCAGCCAGCTTCATCAGGAAATACAGCGGACGCAGATGCTCAGTCCCAAGGGAGCGAGAATGAGTTGTCTGCGTCTGGTTTCCGCTCGAGTCGCTTGTTTCGTTCCCGAGTCGTCGACGTTGTGTGGCCATCATCTCGCTCCCAACTTCGGAGCATTTTCGCACACATTCCGATGGAGAGAAGTGGATGGTAGCCGACGACTCAGTGCGGCGAAAAGGCAGCAGAGAGGTCGCCGAGGAGGCAAAGTTCGAGAGGGCCGTGCTTCGTCGCTGCCGCCCAGGGCTCGAATGGACCTTCTCTTCAGGCTCCGAGCTGTCGACGATGATCTCTTCAATTGAACTGGGGGCAACGGATCGACGATGTGCCCGTTGGATGGTCCCCTCACTCACACGCCGCTCGCTTTCATCCGTGGGTCCTTGCGCGGCTGTCCCGAGAAGAGCTGTCTCGACGGTATCCGGGTCCTCGGACGATGATCGGCCGCTCCCAAACTCATCTGCTCCAAAGGATGATCGCTGGTGTGTCGCACTGCGGAGGAAACGCGCCGCCGATGGGTTCGTGGCACTGGCGTTGATGATCGTCATCGTCGTCGCGCGGAAGCACGTCGCCATGGAGCCTGCGAGCTTGCGGTGCCAGAATGGAGCGAACGACAGGTAACACGACGACGACGTGTGCTTGACGTCCGCATAGATTCCCGTGTTGAGGAAGGCGATGTGCACGTTGTTGACGAGGAGCATCCCCCAGTAGAGAGCATCGATCGGCGTGTCCGAGCCGACGAGGACGTACCAGAAGAGATAATAGTACAGTTGGCCGAGATAGAGCAACGACGGGTGCGCAAATGGCTCCGACATGGCGTTGACGATCTGCGTCATGACGTAAAAGTACACTTGCATGAGCAGGAGGAAGAGGATCGAGATGCCGAGCTTCATCCACGAGGTCGTGGCGCTGAAGCCCGTGACCGCAGCGGTGTCAGAGCTCCCTTCGTGATCGTCAATTACTGATGATCGACCGCCGTCCGCTTGCTCCGCGAGCGTGAAGAGATGGAAACACAGGTGACCGAGGAAAACTGGGAGGTGCACAAGGAGGATGCTGTAGGTGACGACAAACTCAAACGACGAGCCCTGGGCTAGTGATGGGGCCGTGTGACGGAGGACGAAGACGAGGACGACGCACGCGACCGGCGAGAGGAGGTAGAGCGTGAACCAGTGGCGACTGTTGGCGGCGATGGTGCGATTGGAGCTGTACGAGGAGATCATCGCGAGCCAGACGAGGCCCGCGCAGACGGCGCAGAGCGTCAGGAGCCGCGAACGCCGTCGGGCCATGGACGTCGCCGAGATGTGCACGGACGGGAAGGTCCGGACGTTGAGTGTCGGGTGGTGACTGGCCGCGCTGGCCGAGTTCGCCCCGGTGGGTTGGTGTCGTCGTGACCGCCGGTCGATGGCCTCGTCGTCGTTCGACGAGTAGCCTCTCTCTTCGACGGGTTCATGCCGGTCAGCGGGCGACGCGGGTGACTGCGGCGTGAGGATCACGCTCTGGGTGGCCGTCGTCGTCGTGGCCGTGGTCGTCACGGTCTCGAGGCTCGGGAGGGCGTCGTCCGAGGTCGGCTCCCGTGCCGGGCGGCGGTTCTGGAGGTAGAAGAATCGCGGGATCGCGACGACGACGATGAGCCCAAAGACCGTGTTGCCGACGATCCACGCGTGATGCTGGAAGCGCGCCCGGAGCGAGCCCGAGACCGCGTGGGTCGTCCCGCGCGCCCAGAGGTCTGGCGGGGCCGCGAGGTACCACTCGAGGAGGCTGATGGCGAGGCCCGCGAGACCCAGGACTCGCCAGAGGTAGCGCCGGAGCCGGCGCTCGACCCGGGGCTCGAACTCAAAGACCACGGCGAATGGGTGCGCGACGAGGACAAAATGGGCAATGTACCACACGGGGCAGACCGTGAGCGAGTAGATCAGGTGGCCGCACTTGCCGAGGACCGCGAGGGCCGTGAAGAGCACGAGGGGGATCATCGGGAACGTGACCCGCCAGAGGAGGAGGTTCCACTCGCTCTGGGTCTCGGGCCCGTGGCGGAAGGCCTCGAGGATCGCCACGGCGCTGAGCTTGCGCTCCAACGGCCGGGGGCTGTCGGGGCCGTCGCTGCCGGGGGACGACAGCGCCCACGGTGACAAGGGCGGCGACTGGCTCGAGCGGCGCCACCAGGCCGTGGGGATCGCGCCCCGCAGCCGCCGCCCGAGGGCCGACCTCAGGCCACCGCCGCCGTGGTCGTCGTCGATAGCGTGGCGCTGATTGGTGACGCCCATGATATGCTGAATATTGATCCCACCTGAAAACGCTCCAGCAAGTTCGGGATGCCAGTAAGCAACAAGAACAGGAGAGCTGGGACCTCCGTTATACGATATCGTTGCAGGTTGGTTGCAACTTCAGTAAAATTGTCAAAAATTGTCGGTGATGCATTCATTTGACGACAACATGCGCGTGCGACTGGTGAGGCGATCCAATCAGCACATGAGCGCAGGGTTGCCCCCGTTCTGCCGGTCCCGCCGCAGGGCCACGAGGATACTCGAGACCGAGAGGTGCCGGCCGTAGACCGAATAGACGCGATCGATGGCGCTCTCGGCGCTGTAGCCGGCACGAACGTGGCGGACAATGACGTCCCAAAAGAGCTTGCGCCGGGAGTAATTATACTTGTTGGCCCCGCGATCCTGCGTCGTGAAGTCCTTCGCCGCCTTGCAACGCTCGTCCCCGACGGCGTACTCGTGCCAGAGCTGGTAGAGATCTCGCGGCCGCTTCGAAAGGACCGGCGGGCCGATCGACGTCGGCACTCCTCTCGCGACGGTGTCGATGGCCTGGTCAAGTTCCTCATCGTCGTCACTCATGTTCCGCGTAACATTCTCCTGGTTGCTTGGGTCATCGTGTGCCAGGTCACCCGGTGGCATGGGCTGATTTAAACTGACTGTGAGTTCATCTAGTGATTCAGCTGTCGTGTGCTGTGGCGCCGGCTGATGGAGATGATCGGGTGCCAACACCGCCAGTCGCCCGACTTCGACCGAGAGCCTCCGCATCTCGCGCTTGGTCGAACTCTCGAGGCGTCGAATCTCATCGAGGACGTCGGTGATCGCGTGGTTAACTTCGGACATGTGCTTGTGCAGCGCGATAAACTCACGGCGCATCCACTCTGTCGTTTCGGGGTTCACACCAGTGGGGGCGCTTGAGGCACCGCCGGGGGCATCGACCACGGCAGCAGGTCTCGCTATCGGGGCCGACGGGGACTGTTGGGGCGGTGGCATCACCCGCCATGTGGTCGTCGTGGGTGTCGTAGTTGTCGCCTCCTCCGAACCATTTAGGGGAAGTGGCTGGAGAGCACGATCCGGTGTTGCCACTCGTGATCTTGGAGCCTGGGGTCCTGGTGGAATGCGGTCCAGGTTCAGTGTGGTGCCGTTATTGATGATCCTGCTCGGGGCCGTCGGGGGACTGACATTGGGCGCGGGGGAGGGTGGTACGGCGGGCCGGCTCGCGGCGGCGTGGGCCTTGACGGCGGCGACGAGCTCGTCGACCTCCTCGGCGCGCGTCGGATCCCCGCGGCCCGTGACTGGGTCCCACGGGAGGCCCTTGTCGGGCATGAAGGTCGACACGGCGCTGCGGATGTTGCCCAAGGTCCCCGGGCGCACGCGGAGCGGGAGGATGATGCTGTCCCGCCCGGGCATGGGGTCCCCATAGGCCCGAAAGTTCATCCACCGGCAGATGTCGGCCGGGGTCACGGTCCGGAGCTGGCTCTCGGAGAAGAGCGCGTCGTCCGGGTACGGGACGTTGTCCCGGAAGGACATGAACTGCACGAGGATGATGCGAAACGGCGTGCGGCCCATGGCGATGGCGGCGAATGACACGGTGTGATGCCGGTCCCTCGCTGCTTGTGGTGTGGCGGATCCTTGGCTGAAACAGAAGTCCACCGCAGCGTATACAAAATAAAGTTTTCAACCGCGGGCAAAACGATTATGCAAATGTTTCAAATTTCCCACCAATCACAACATTTGGCCGCAATTGAAAAATTACGCGCGCTGGGGATTGGACGTAAACGGCGATTCCCTCTCGAATTGCATAACGTCCTCGCCCCCCGCTTGCTGTTCTTGTGGCAGCGGATGGTTGCAAGACCGGCTGACGTCACCAACAGTTTTGTTGTGTAGGCTGAGTCAGT
Organism: Lagenidium sp. CBS 127285; assembly: GCA_023338185.1. Lineage (NCBI taxonomy): Eukaryota > Oomycota > Peronosporomycetes > Pythiales > Pythiaceae > Lagenidium > Lagenidium sp. CBS 127285. The sequence goes on from JAADYI010000189.1 coordinate 23,788, forward strand.
CGAGCAGTCACGGCCAGTGCCCCCCGTGCTTGCCGGCACTGCAATCGATCGATCCCATCGCGGAGGACCCGCCCCCAAGCGCACTGGAGGTACGGCCCTGTGCAAAGTGCTCCAGGTCGGAGGTCGGAGGCGGGTGGGATGAACTGACACAATCCTGCGATTGTGATTGGCGATGTCCACCCCCAGTCGAATCCCACGTGGTACACCCCCCGCACGAAGAGCCACGATGAATCGCGTCCTGGAGAAAGTGTTCCCTTCCTTCAAGCGCCACGCGCGCCCGAAGACGTACTACTCGTACCCGGAGGTGCGTGGTATGTCGCCGGGGAGTATGCATTTCCGGGTTCTCATGGACGACTGTGATGAGTGTGCAGGGGTCGGTCGACACGAGCTTTGTCTTCCGGGTCGTCTATCAGGGCAAGGATGTGGTCCCCCGAGGCCGAGTCGTGCTCTTCTTCGCACCCGAAAGTGACCCAGAGCCGCGCTTTGAGGCATTCGACCTCGACGTCCTGAAGCCCATGTTCTCCAAGGATGTGACGGACCTCCATCCTGGGGATGTGATCGAGTTTGACAGTACCGCGTACTCGCTCCCGGAGGCACTTGCCTTCGTTCCGAACGACCTCTCTGCATTCTCCCACGATCTGTTTGTCCAGGCACTTTTTAATCTGAGTACGACAGAGAACGATGCCACCTCGCGAGACATTTGGAAATAATCGCCTTTCACATTTCGCTGTCTACAGATCTCGATGACCCCGATGCCAACACCTGCATTGGGAACTACTTCAGCGCAACGGTCCCAGTCACGTTTGATCTCTCTGGAAGTCAGAATATTGTGGAAATCGTCGCGGATCAGGTGCGTAGTAGCTGTTCGCGCTTAACTTGAGCACTTGGTCGTTGGTCTCTGAATTCTGCCTGGTCAGATCATCGACGAGGTCATGGATCTCACGACTGATGAATGGATGGAGTGCGTGGAGATGAAGAGCGAGACTCTCAGCGACTATCACAAGAAAGACGTCATGATGTCCGCCGCCGTTGTTTTCCCCAAGGGTTATCACGAACGGGCCTCAAAGACTAACTACCCAGCGGTCTACTACATCGAAGGATTCACGGGTACCGAGTGCTTCGCTGACCGTGCACGGGAGTTTCTCAATTCGGAACTTGGCTCGGCCTGGAAGGCAGGACTCTGGCCAACTCCAATGGTGCGGATTACTCTCGGCTCGCGATTCAAGTATGGGCACACTTCGTTTGCGGATTCGGAGGCTAATGGCCCGTGGATGACAGCCCTCGTCACCGAATTTATCCCATTTCTCGAGTCCCGCTTCTCCTTGATCCCAGAAGCAAAGGGTCGGTTCTTGCATGGTCATTCGTCCGGTGGATGGTCTACTCTTTGGCTGCAGATTCAGAATCCCGACTTCTTTGGTGGATCATGGAGCACAGCCCCGGATCCTGTCGATTTCAACCACTTCCAAGCGGTGAACATCTATCAAGCAGAAAACATGTATTGGGATCCCTATGGCCGACCTTATCCGACAAGCCGTTCGGACGGTGAAGTCACTTGCACGATTCGGAATGAAAACCTCGTGGAGCGCGTGTTCGCCCATGGGAACGGGGGTCAGTGGGATGGATTCGTAAGTGAGCTGGGCTAATTGGCTTGCATAGCGATACGAGGATTCACTTAGCTAATTGTTCGTTGTGGTGTCGGCTGCAGTTTGCTGTTTTCAGCCCTCAGGACGCTACCACAGGGCTTCCCGTCCCTCTCTTTGACAAGGTCACGGGGGTCATTGATCGCAGTGTTGCCGAATACTGGAAGCGTTACGATATCTGCTTGCTCTTGAAATCCGGCCCGGTCCTGGAGCGTCTCGAGAACAAAATCCATGTCATTTGCGGCTGGGAGGACACGTACTACCTGAATGATGCATGCGTCGAGTTGCAAAAGATCGTGGGGAAGAAGGCGAAAAGCACGTGCGTTGAGATCACCAACTACGTCGATATGGTCCCGGGAGATCATACTTCGATCCGGAATCGCACGCACTATCAACTCATCTACGACGAAATCGCGGCAGCCTTCAACCACTACTCAAAGCTTTGAGGGGAGCTTCCTTTTGCGACGGAAGATGGGTCTGCCCCCCCC
>JAADYI010000190.1:0-25802 GCA_023338185.1 Lagenidium sp. CBS 127285
CCCATCACGAACAAACCTCGCAACCGCCACATCTCGGGCGCTGCATCCAACGGCCCCCGGGGGAGTTCGTGCTGGCGGTCTCGATTGCCAATGGCCGTCGCTCGCATCCAACCGTCGCCAGTTTGTTGCTTGGCGAAACCTGAGACAAGCGAGGGGGGGGGATCCAATCACATTGTGGTTGAAGTTGACCCACGTCAGCTTAGCTTAGTACGTTCGTCAACCGTGATTGGCTAAAACGTTTGTTGAAGAACCAAAACACAAAATATCATCATTTTTTTGAGGCATACAAGTATTTTTTTCCTGAACGAGCCAGGTGACTCGTCCATCGACCGACGGTGACCATGCCGGTGCGCGTGGTCATCGTGCAGTATGGTACGGGCATAACGTTGAGAGCGCGAGAGAGAGAGAGGGAGAGAGAGCGTATGTGTTGACGACGGCGGCCCCGTTCGTGCGATAGATCCCCAAATTGGCCGCGTCCAGCGCAATCTCGCGGTAAGCATCGTGGGGTCCAATCGCAATCGGGCACCCCGGTTGCCAGCATGTGAACCTTTGTTTTCCATTGGCGCACCTGCAGTACGTGACCAAGCTCCTCGAGCCACTGGAAAAGAGCGATAATGTGGACATCCTCATGCTCTCCGAGGTGTGTGGTGCACTCGCGAGCGTTTTCCTGTCTCGCGGGGTCGGCCATTGCCAACTCGTCGATCCATTTACCTGCAGATGGCCTTCACCGGCTACGTGTTCAAGGCCCGCGAGGACGTCGTCAAGGTCGCCGAAGTGGCCGGCGAGGGACCAACCTTTGACTGGTGTCGGGATCAAGCAAGGCGCCTCGAGTGCATGGTCATGTGCGGCTACGTGGAGCAAGATCGCGCCGACCCCGAGACGCTGTACAACTCGATGATGGTACTCGGCCCCGATGGCGAGCTCGTGTGCAACCCCCGCAAGACATTTCTCTACGAGACGGACAAGCCCTGGGCGACACCAGGTAGTGGGTTCACGACCTGGCATTGCCCGTGGCTGGACAAGACCATCTCCTTTGGCATCTGCATGGACATCAACCCGAATGACTTTACGGCGCCATTCACCGCGTTTGAGTTTGCGCGCCACGCCGCCAAGCACCGCAGTGACCTCGTGCTCTTCTCGTGCGCATGGTGCGACTTTGAGCCCCCCGAGAGTGAGATTTACCCGACGCTCTCGTACTGGGCAACGCGGTTATCGCCGATCATCGAGGCTCTCCAGGACGAGACATACGGCAAGGAAAATTGTCATTTTCTGGTCTCGAATCGAATCGGGACCGAGAACGGTACGTTCTTTGTTGGCGCCAGTTGCGCGTTGTCGCTCAAGCAGCCTGCGGTCCTCGCCACCGCGGGACGGCGGGAGGAGTGCGTCTTTCAAGTGGATATCCCATGAAATACATGCATAGAGGGAAAGATACAAGAGCTCTTCGTCCGAAATCGACGCATGGCCAACACACAACGCTCCCAACACAGGTCGCCGGCGTAGAAGCCCCACAGGTGACTATGATCATCACCAGCACAGGCACCGGTACACGTTCAAACTCGGGAGCGTGATGATGCAGCCGCATCATGGGATTGCTCGGGTGCAAAGACCAGCACGGGGAATCCCCCACACGCGGAGGTTGAAGCATTCAGAATCAGGACCTCTCGCTCCCTCGCTATTATGGAGCGCTGCACTGCGGCGGGGAGCATTCGGTGGTGACAAGCACCACGTTGGAGTCCCTGGTTTGTCCCTTTCCTTTGTCGTGAGGATTGAGAGCAGCACTTGGGATCTCGCGGGGTAGATGCCATCATTGCCTGAGGGGCATTCTTAACGGGATCACGGATCACGATCATTCCAACAATAGACACTCTGATTGGCTAAATATTGCCAGCATATGTCGTGTCCCGTCCATGCCCATCATTGTTATGAGCCCGAATGAGAGCATGACCTCATTTCGGATCACCATGACCCCGACAGATGCACTCGGGAACGTCGTCAAAATGCGCACCCGAATTCGACGGCAAATTATCCTCGCCATGACAGCCGCCGTGCTTGTGGTGGCGACTACCAAGCGACAGCGTCGGCGCGCGATCGCGCGTACGCGTCTCCAGTGGCATCTTCACAAAGAGACGCTTCTTGCTGAGAACGAGTTCAAGCAATACTATCGGATGAGCGCGTCATCGTTCGAGAAGCTGCTCGCGCTTGTCGCTCCTGCGCTGCTCCGGGATCAGGCTCGTTCTCAGTGCAGAACTAGCTCTGAGCCTATAACCCCCACCAATATGCTCCAAATGACCATCTCGTGGCTTGCAGGCGGCTCCTATCACCATTGTCGCGTTATCGCTGGGGTTGCGTACTCTACCTTCTACCAAATTCTCTACGAGGTCATGGACGCTATCATCGATTTGGAGGAGCTTGCAATTACAGCTCCGTTTGACTGCTCGCACGCCATCCAGCGAACAGCGCGAGAGTTCTCCGAGATCAGTACCAATGGGATTCTCACGGGATGCCTGGGTTGTGTGGATGGTTGGCTTTGTTCTATCTCCACTCCTCCAGCTAAGGCTGTGCCGGATGTGCGAGCGTTCTTTTCAGGTCATTACCAGAAGTCAGGTATCAATGTACAGGCCATGTGCGACAGCATGTCTCGCTTCACAGGCTACTGCATCAAATCTCCGGGGAAGGTCAGCGATGTCACTGCGTTCAGTAAGTGGAAACTGAGCGTCCAAGTGGACGAGCTTCCGAAAGGCTACTACATTATCGGGGACAACGCGTACACGCTCACGCAACATGTACTGATCCCTTTCACAAAACCCGAGATGAGAAGCGAGCTCCGAGCCAAGTCCAGAAGTGACTACAATTTCTTTCTCTCACAACTCCGCATTCGGATTGAAATGGCCTTCGGGTTATTCGTTAACAAGTGGCGTGTCTTTAAGCGCCCACTCAACGTCAAGTTCTCTAACTGCAAGACGATCATCAAAACGTGTATGCGTCTCCACAACTTCTGCATTGATGAGAGGCTGCTCGGGGTAAACAGATCGGAACGCAGCCGTACAGTAATGTACGAGTACAACAGTCTACCAGATTGTGGATATGAATTGACACCGACAACGAACGTGCATGAGTCCCGATCTGCCGACGGCCACCTCATGCGCGAGCTCGTCGTCCAGCATATCAGGAACTACAACCTTGCAAGACCACCAGCCACTAGATAATACTTGCACACCAATGAATCAAATAGGGCCAATGACCCCAAATGTGACATTCGGGGTCAACGACCCCGAATGTCACGTTTGGGGTCATTGGCCCTATTTGATGCAAACATGGTCCACGCATCAGCAGAGCTACGCAGTGTCAGTGTCTGTGGGGCAAGCAGTGAGGAGGGGTGAGGAAGTACGTAAAGAAAAGAAACTCATCTATACAAGGCATCTTATCAAAACGTTTCTTCGAGCTCGTCAATCTGCGCCTCGAGATCTCGTTTGCGTTTCTTCGTTCTTTCCCTCTCAATCAAGTCTTCACCGACATCCTCCCCAACCTGTTTCTTTGCCGCAATATCCTTTGAGATTTCTCTCAGTGTCGCACTCACACGATCGAGTCGCGCCTCTAGGCGCCCTAGTTTGGCCAGAGTCGCTTGATCGCGCGCCAATACAGTGTCTCTCTCTACGAGCCTTGCCACACTTTCCGCCAGAGAAGAGACAGCTCGCTCCACCGCTGAGTCCTTCAATTTAACCGGCGTCGCTTTGCGTTGTTTCTTCTTCTGTGGATGAGTGGAGTCCTCTTCATCATCGGAGAAGAAATTTCCAGAGCAAAACTCACGGCCTGCTCCCCTCTCGAGCGTCCACAAATGCAGGTAGTACACGTCCACTCTCTTATTGCAAAACTTCCAGAAGTCTGTGGAATGCTGACCGGATACCTTCGAGTTGGACTCGGCTTTGGCAAACTTGCCCGCGACCTCACGCCACATACGATAGAGTTTGGTAGACGAATGGGTTTGCGCCTGGGAAGGGTTGATGCCGTCAAAGACATCGGATCGCTCGCTGTCCGACAGAAGCTCGTCAAATGCCGTGTTGCTTTCATTGAACCCTGCTGCTACTTTGTCCCAGAAATTCCGCCCTCCAGCGTCGAGCTCCGCGCGGGTCCATTGATCACCGCTCGACAAAAACTCTGTGAAAAAGAGCTCAGAAAACAACACATTGAGTAGGCGAAACATGCAATGTGGAGAGCGGCGGTCGTCGATGGGTTTGCCACTGTGGGAGTTGCGCTGTTCACGTTGCTTTTGGAGCTGCGCGGCCAGTTCAGTTTTGTCCGAGTCAGAGAGCTGCAACCACCCCACGCGATCGGATTTCTTCGTGTTTTTGGTGAGATGGAGTTGCCGTGACGTGCACTCGAGTTTGAGTTGATCCATATTCCAATCATTGTAGTCTTCTGAGGTGGGAGGCGCGATGATTCTTTTCGCGTCTGGCTTTTGTACCGCAGTCCATTTCGACGAGACCTTCTCAGCAGAGATGCTCGTCGCCATATCGGCCGAAATGCTGGTGATGAAAGTATGCGAGCTATGGCGACCTTTGGCGTGGGGGCACGATCCCGTTAGGAATGAAACGAAAATCCTACCGGGTGAAAAAACAGCTGACCCAAAAATCCAGGAATCATGATCCCGATAACAATGGCTCTGAGCCTTGTCACAGGCATAATTTTCAGAAACCAAATATACATTATTTTGTCCCATGCTGTACCCTGATCCCAGAAAGCTGGGAGCTTTGTTTTTTTATCCCATGATGCAGGCTTGCTCACGCCTGTGACGTCGACGGCCACGCAGGACTCGTCGTCGACCCCGACCCCTCTCGCGCCACGTGGGACTCGTCAACAGCCCGACGTTTACTTGGCATTTGTATGGGTTGGGGGCGATGACCACAAATTTCCAGGGCTTGGTGAAGTCCGATCATGACGCGCCACCGTCAGATCTGCTGTTGGCCTGTTCCTCCTGGCTCCCTTTTGTGTCGCTTGGTGCTACGGGCATTTCGCGCCGTGAGCATTGACACGAGGCTCGTCATTCCTCGACCCCCACCGCCATCCCATTTGCCGACGTCGCCGCCGCCGCTTGGCTCGCTTCCGCCTCAGCGCAGCCCGCCCCGATCGACGACCCACACTGCGTTTCCGGCACTCTGCGCGGCTCCGCGCGGCGTCAGTGTCAGTGCCCCGAGGGACCCCAGGGCGGACGCGTGACAGTCGGTCTGCCATCCAGCGCGTGCGGGTGGTGGCCCCCCCGGATGCGCGTGAAGAAGCTGGTCCGACGGCCCAAGCCTGGTGAAGACGACGCGATTGGTGGCGTGGGTGAGCAGGCGCACCAGACCCAGAAGCAGCTCCCCGGTCACCCGCAGCAACCCGGTGATTCCGCGGCGCCACCAACCCAGCCGCAGCAGCATTTTGGCGGTGCGTGGATCAGCCCGTCCAAGGAACCCTCCAACGTGACGGGACTATTCGCACCAGCAAACTACCGCCCGATCAAGGTCGGCGCCGACAGTCCAACGGACTCGTCGAATCCCCCCGCCGCGGGAGTTGTCTCGGAGCTGGAGCTTGGCCCGACCTCGACCATGTCAAGCGCAGTTGCCAACCACCACCCACCGGCACCGGCATCGCACCACACCGATGCGCCAAGTTGGCGTGATCGCGCTGATCGTGCCGTCCGCGAGAATGTCCACCGCAAAATCGTTGAGTACCTCAAGACGCTGAAACCCAACGCTCCACCAAAGGTTCTTGAGAAGCTGCCCGGCCTCGCATATCGGATGGAAGAGGCGCTGTTCCAGCTTGCTTCAAGCGAGCAGGAGTATTGTGACCAGACAACACTGCCTCAGCGACTCACGCTGATCCAGCAGGCCAATGCGAAGCGTCTCCTTCAGCAACAATCTCCAGTCGTCTCGCCGAAGGCGAAGAACCCCAGCGCCAACAAGTCGTCAACGTTGCAGTCTCGGAAGCCGTTGAACGAAGAGCAGGCACGAGTGGTGTTTTCGTGTCTGCAGACCTGGCGCCAACGGCTCGTGAACATGTATGGCGCTGCTCCGTGGGAGATTTTGCCGAACCAGATCCTCGCCAAGGTTGCCGTCTACGCGCCGTCCACCCAGCAAGAGCTGGTCGTGTGTGGCATGAACAACGAGCAGCTCGACCGGTTCGGCAACTCGCTCTTGCAGGAGATCCAGAAGGTGGTGACGGCATTGAGCGTCAATGCTTCGGCCGCTGCCCAGCTTCAGGTTGCGACGACCAACCTCCAACGGGCGGTCTCGCCGTCCGGCCTCAAGCGGCCATCCCCAGGTTCTGGCAAGCCAAGCTCGACCAAGGGTGCGTCGGCCAAACGCACGGCCAATGAAGCCAGCAAGAAGCGCAAGACGACGGAGCACCCGACTCCAATCGCCCGGCTCCCAGTCGCGCCGACACCATTCCAGCCCCAGCAGCCTCTCCTCACCCCGTCGCCGTTGCTCATCCGGCCACTGGATGCAGTGACATCGTCGGCGATGGGGGCGTCACTGCCGGCGCTGCTGCCATCGGGTCCGCTTCCCGGTGCCACCGCCAGTGGCTCGACCAAGAAATTTGCCCCGCCCGGTCAGCTCCAACAAACGCCTTTCTTCCCTCGGCTGCCGGTCGGGGGCGGTGGCCTGGAGCAGGACAACCGGATGCACCTGCTCGCGCAGGGGGCGGGGCAGGTCAGCCAGCAGCAGCAGCAGCAAGACGCCAAGACCATCGAGCTGTACGAGAAGGAGGTGCAGACCCTGCGGTGGCTCCTCCAGGAGTCACAGCGGGAGAAGTCTCACCTCGAGACGGAGATCCAGCGGTTACGGCAGCAGCTCCACGCTGCGACCGGGAAGCCGCTGGATGGGGCCGCCTGATGAAGCGGCGCGGGTTGTCGTGGCGGCTAGCGTGGGCCCCGCCGCACTGGTCACGGCTTCAAGGACGAGAACGGCGCGGCCCGCGCTGGTCGCCACCGCATTTATTTTAATGAATGTTAAAGTGAGCTTATGAATTGTTTATTTTGCACGTCGTATGCCACAGGCCCTATTCTAGGATTCTTAATATTCGCGATTTTGATCATCCGCTCTTCTTGCCTCACCGAACATCATGTTCCCGTTGGTGGAGGGCCAGACGCGGCTCGGCCCCAGCGGGCGCTATCGCTTCCTCGCACGCCTCGGCTGGGGGACCTTCGCGCTTATCCTCAAGTACGTTCCGGCCCCTCGGGGCGCGGCCGCCGCTCGAGCCTCACGCCGCTTGTTGCGCTCTTTTAACACGGCAGGGCCCTCGACGAACACACCAACACCCCCGTGGCCATCAAGTGCATGCAGGAACCGGGGCTCAATGCCATCGGCGAGCGGGAGGCGGAGCTGCTCCGGCGGCTCAACGCGCGGGACCCACGAGCCCATGTCGCGATCGTCCGTGCGCTCGGGGCGTTTGTCGAGCAGGGCCACTACTGTGTCGTCCTTGAGCTCCTCGACGCGCCAATCATCGACGTGGGCGCATGGGGCCCCTGGCGGCAGGCTCGGCCGCCGGTGCTCGGATCCGTCGACGCCCCCGAGCCCCAGCACAAGCTCCTCGCGCTCCTCCGACGCGAGCGGCGGCGGCGGCTGCAAGTCGAGGGGGAGCAACGACGGCAACGGTCGGATCAACCCCAAGAGGACGAAGCCCAAGCGGGCGCGCTCGCTGTCGTCCAGTCGGAGCCCCTGAGTCTCTGCGCCATCCGCCAGGTTCGTACGAGTCGCAGGCGCGTCCCCACGATCGGCACCCACTCACGCGGATCCTTGGTGCAGATCACCATGCACCTCTGCGGGGCCCTCGCCTTTTTGCATGACAACGGGCTCATCCACGCCGACCTCAAGCCCGAGAACGTCCTCCACACCATCGAGTCGTCACCCGCGGCGCCGGCGACTGGGAAGATGCAGATCGCGGTCCGTCTCGCTGACTTTGGCAACTGCATCGAGCGCCGGCAGATCCCGTTGTATGCGGCTGACGACGTGGACCAGCGGGGCTTTGACATCCAGACGCTCGCCTACCGCGCCCCCGAGGTCGCCATGGGCCTCGCCATCACCCCCGCGATGGATATGTGGTCCCTGGGCTGTGTCCTTGTCGAGTGCGCGACCGGCCGTCCACTGTTTGCCTCAGAAGACGGTGACGCGGCGAGCGGCACGGCGTTGACTGATGTGACCGAGCTTATCGCCCAGATTGAAGGGCTCCTGACGGACGGCCAACCTCTCGAGGATCACGTGGCGTTCTACGCGACGGTGGCACGGAGGCCCCAGACGAATCCGCAGGACACCACGATGACGAGGCCATTGGGGGACGTGCTCCGAAGGGACGATCCGGAAGACCCTGAGTGGACAGACTTTGTTGATTTTGTCGAAAAGCTGCTCGCGCTGGACCCCCGAGAACGGCTCAGTGCCCGAACAGCGTTCCTCGAGCCATTCCTGCAGCCCTGTTTCCCGTTCCAAGTGGTATTTGCCCCGAGCCTCTCCCCCGAATCAGCACCGATCGACACGATTCAGCACGTGGAACCACGGCGGCCATCAACATCCAAGCGAAAACGAACGAGTAGCGCCACGATCCGGGTCGACGAGACCGCCACGCAGCGTCATGGCCTCCGGGAGGCACTAAAGCTCATCCCATCCGCCCCACAAGCACCTGCTCGACGAGTCCGCAAGAAGCGCTGAGCCCCCAGTGTTTTCTCTATTTTCCAGGCGACTGGCCTGGATTCGCACAGCAACGTTGATCCCACGCCGCGTTGAAGTGGTGGCGTTCAACGCGCTCGGCGTCAATGTCGTCGCGCAGTGCCCGAAAAGCTGCCTCCTTGCACACCGCAGCGAGGTCTGCCCCTGTGAAGACCCGGTTCCTGGTTCAAAGACTTCAGTTTCGCCGTCCACCATATAGCCAAATGGACGTTATGACGGCCGCACTCACCCCGTGGGCCGGTTCGCCAGCTCGAGAAGATCGACGTCAACACCAATGGGCATCTTCCTCGTGTAATGCCGAAGGATCGCCTTAGGAAGACTTTGATTAGCACAACCACTAGCTCATTCCAGTCCTCCCTGCGACTCTTACCACGCGATCCTCGACCCCGGGATGAGGAATTTCGACCGTCTTGTCCATTCGGCCTGGTCGGACCAACGCTGCATCCAGAGCATCGAAGCGATTCGTCGCGGCAATAACGAGGATCTCGCCGGCACCAGACCCCGTGGCGGTCTTATGTGCTCCAACGCCGTCCATCTCATTCAAGAACGTCGACAGAATTCGAGCATAGACCCCACCACCATCACCACCGCCGCCATCGTCGTCGCCAAAGGACCGTTTGTGTGCGATCGCGTCAAACTCGTCGAAGAACAACAAGCATGGGGACGCGCCACGTGCACGCGCTGAATGAGAGGCCACATTGTCAGTGCTCACAAATACCCTCGATCAAAGCCACGCACTCACCAAACAATTGGCGGACGGCGCGTTCGCTATCGCCGAAGTACTTCGACAAGAGCTCTGAGGACTGAGAATCAACCATGGAGGAAGAAACTCGCGTTGGGTGCTGGGCGACATGCCAGGGGAAAGGGATTGCAAAGTCTCACTCACCTTGACGGAGACAAAGTTGACTTTTGCTCGCCCTGCCAGCGTCTTGACCAAGAGCGACTTGCCGCAGCCGGACGGGCCATGGATGAGCAGGCCCGACGGGTTGCCGACCCCAAGATGCTGCATTGCGCATGAGAGAGAAACGATTCAGCGACACGTACCCCCACGCTTGACCATTTTGTGACAAACCTTCATCGCCTCCGTTGGACGGAACTTCCAGTCGATGAAATCGCCGAGTTGCTTCTGTAGCTCGTCGTAGCCCGCAAAGCCCGATGCATCCAGGAGATCCTCGTGCGAGGGCGACGCGACGTTGAGTTCTCGGAGTTGTGATGGCGGGACCAGGCGCTGGGCGTGAACCAAGTCGTCCCACGTCACCGAGCCCGAGCCGCGATCGTTGGCACCGTGTCTCATGTGCGAGCGGAGGTATGCGCTGCGGCAGATCCGAACGAGGTCCTTGGCCACATAACCCCCCGTGAGCGCCGCCAGACGACGACCAAGAAGCCACGCAGAGGTGGTGGTCGTCGGCCCTGTGGCTTGCAGGCCATCGCCGACTTCGATTGCTGGGATCGGAGATAGGGGCATTTCACTGAGGTGGCATCGGAGGATCTCCCCACGCATCGCTTCCGTTGGGACGATAAGTTGGAGGAACTTTTCAAAACGCCCCGAGCGCTTGGCAACTGGTGGGAGCGTGGCATCTTCCCCCCCGACGCCCCCCGAGGCTGTGGACGTTGTCGTGCCCACGATGCACAAACGTTGGTGCGAGGACACTCTCGGGTCGACCATGCCGTCGAGGATCCGCAGCAGGGCACTGCCGAGAGGCATGACCGCCAGACCTTGGTCGTCGTCATTGTCGGACGTCTGTCCGTTTGGCGACTGGAAGAGCACGTCGATATTGTCGATGCAGACAACCCCCGCGGCTCCGGTGGCCGACGGTTGCTGTGGTCGCCTGGGGCTTGTGGCGTTGTCGGTGGCGTTTGTCTGTGGCGGCTTGTAACGAGGAATGAATTGCGCGAACTGCCCCGTAAGATACTCGAACGCCGAGGGAACCCGCGAGTTCTCAAAGTCCATCATCAGTGTCATGGCATCGACCCGCCACGTCGGGATCCGTCGTTGATCGAGTTCGCTGACGAGGACCCGCAGGGCCGACGACTTGCCCACGCCCGGCGCGCCTTCGAGGATGATCCCGTGACACGAAAGCTGGCGCGAGGCGATGGTCGTCGGGCTCGTGGCAAAGTTGAGGGTGACGTAGAACAGCGCGTCCCGGATGAATCGCTCGTATCCCGCAAATCGCTGGTCCCAGAGGCGACGGAGGAGCTTGTCATCGTCGCCGGTTGCATCGTCATCGTGGTTGTCGAGGTGCAAATCGGAGAGGGCGGTGGTGAGCTGATCCACTCTTGGCGCCTCGTCCTTCTTCTCATTCTCTGCGCAGCCCACGATCCGCGCTGTCAATGGCCTCGTCGTCTCCGTCGTGTTGTCACCATCGACGGCCGCCTCAATGCGAAACACGAACGTCTCCCCCATCAACTGGATGGGCACGAGGGTCCCGACCACGAGATTGGCGATTGCCTTGGGGCTGTGGAACATAGCCCCGAGCTGTCGTGTGGCCGCGGCGCTACCATCCACGAGCCCCGCGCGAACGCAGTCGGGGAGGATGCTCGCGTGGCCCTTGTGTCCCGGCGGCAAATGCGATGTCAACGTTGTCGAGGCCGTCGTTCGCGTCGGGTACCGACCAACCGCCGCCAGTTCGAGAGTCTTGGGGCGGTGGGCACCGTCCGCGTCGACTGGTGGCGTGCAGAGCTCAACGGCATCGCCCGTGGCGAGGTCGAGGGTCTCGAGGATCCAGGGATGTACCTGCACGACGCCCGTGGGCAGGCCGCCGCGATCCGAGTCGTTGGGGTCGATGATCACCTCGAGGACGATCTTCGCCTCCGTGTGGGCATGGGGGCGGCGGCCATCGGTCGCGGCCGTTAGGGTGACGAACGAGAACTCGGGGAATGTGGCGCACCGCGCGTCATCTGCCGCGAGGAGCACATGGTGCGGGCGCAGGAGCGCGGCGTCGACGTCTCCGCTCACCACCTGCCACCTCAGTCGTTGTGCCATTTTGTCAAGTTTGCGGATGGACGCAACAGCGTGTACTGCATTATGTGAATCCTTCACAACAGCAAAAATGAATCACGAGGATTAACACTTTCGAGGCGAAAAATAGGGACTTCGAGTCTAAAAATGTAGATAGTCTCAAAAAGCAAACTTGAGAAGTCTACATAACTGTAAATCACCAAAGTCAGACTTGCCGTTGGACACTGCATCATGCAGTCAGCATGCAATGGAAAGGACAGGACCTGTCATCATAGGGGGCTGAGTCAGGTCGCCGCCGACTGCACCCCCGACAACAGCAGCAACGGCGTCGTTGACCCCACGCGCGGTTCCCGCCGCCCAAGTGCCAGCAACGATGTCGTCCACGCCCACGCCACGATGGCCCGGGGCCATGCGCCTCTCGAACCGCCTCTTCTACGCGATGGTGCTGACGATCGTCATTGTCCTCTCGGCGTTTGTCCTCGGCCGCCAGTCGTGGATCAACTATGAGAACAACTCGCCTTCCATGTGGACACCAGCGCCGACCAATGGTCGTGACCACATCGCCATCAATCGTTCTCTATCGGCTCGCTCCAGGTCTGCGTTGAATCAAATCGCGACCCGAAGACGGTCTGCTTGCCCCTTCGATCGTCATCGGAGCCGTCGGTATTTCTCCCCAAAGGTGGGAGCCCATGCGACGATCCGCACGCGCCGGTCTGGCAGTCAATCAAGCTCGACGGCATCCTCACGCGCATGTGCGGGCCCGCGGGGCTCGCGCTCGTGTCCGTGGAAGTCCTCATATTGATCACGAGCGCGACCTGTGTCGCCACATTTGTCGGCGCGCACTGGTGGCCCACTCGCGGTGCCCTCCTCGAACTCGTGAGCTTAGCCATGATCATCGTCAGTACCATGTTAGCCATGGCCACGTTCTCACTGTGGAGTCATATTCAAGGACACCACTTCAGTTCCGACTGCATCGAACTGAGGAACAGCAACATCGCGGCGATTGTGGTTGGACTCTTCGGCACGCGGATATTGGCCGCGAATGCCCGCGTCATCGCCCTCGAGAAGTACCGGAAAGAGGTTCGGCGCCGAAGGCCCCTAAATCGCGAATTGATGCGCGATGAGTAAATGCATCCCGACAGAATCACTATCGCATTCGTATCGTTTTCCGTTCAAATGTTCCTTGCGGAACGTGTGGATTGGAACGATTCCGCTCGTCCTGGCGATCATCAGTTGGCCGAATGCGAGGATGCGATTTACTGTGCTGCCCCCCACCCCCTCGACTTGAACAGCCATGGCGGCATCGTTGACTCACACTCATCCACAGAGCCTTATCATATCCGACACAGGCTCCCCCGTCGGCGGTCACCTCGACGGACATATCAACTGTCTCCCAGCGCGACGACGACCCAATGCAGGTACTTGTTGGCTTCATTGGGCTACGGCCTCCTGACTCACCAATCTCCAGGTTCCAGTGCTCACACAAGCGGTGAGCGACAAATCCACTGCTTTGCAGGTCTCCTTGGAGCATTCGAGCCAACTGAGGCGGGGACTGCGAGCGTGCACACCGCCAAGCGTTGTCGCGCCGACGACCAACCACATCAGCCCAGATCACGGTTCTTCGTCTTCGTTCGAGCCGCCGACTTCCCTCGCGCCACGGCGCGTGTGCCCTGGAGTCATGCGCCTTTCGAGCCGCCTCTTCCACGTGATTCGCTCCGACCGCCTCAAAACGCGCTTCGGGACGCGGATATTGGCCGCCGCGGGAAACAATCGTCATGGGGCTTTGCCGTCGCGCGAGCCATCATGGCCATAACGGTGTTGAAGTTCGTGATGATCGCAATCGTAATCGCTTGCGTCAACCTGCTGAAAAGGAAACAACGATTCCAGGAACAGTCGAGGATGTCTTCAAGGTCAATTCCAGGTTTCTCCCATCGGAATCCCAAATTTGGTGACGTGTTATTGCTTGGGATTCTTTCGATTTTTGGAACCGTGACCATACAAACTGTGAGCTATTTTATTTTCGCCCAGTCAGGTGATCTGACATGTAGAAATTCTATTCCTAGCTCCTGCCCAGACTTTCAGCCAATCGGGGTTCAACTCTTCGTCCCTCAAGTAGCAACCTTCTGTAGGAAAATCTCTCTTCCACGTTGCCCCATCAGAGCCCCTTTTTGGCTCTCCACTTTGCATGGGGGCTTCGTATCTGATCGAGTTGAAGAACCCCCGCCCACCCCATGTCATTCCAGCTTCGCCCTTGCCTGGAGCCACCACCGCGCGGAATCTTTGTTTAGGGCACCATGGGCGGCGCGAGCAGCACCCTCCGGCCCATGAGCGAGGTCGACTTCGAGACGTACAAGGGCATCCGCTTCGCCCAGGAGGTCCCCAACTCGCGCGAGCCGACGCGGGGGGCGATCATGGTCACCCGCCCGCAGTACGCCGACCCCAAGACCCAGACGCTCTACCACAACTTCCTCGCTGGGCTCGCGATCCAAGGGGGCATCCGCCCATGCTACGGCACGCGCTCGGTCGGTCGCGATGGCAAGGCCGGGGCTTACACGTGGCTCACCTACAATGAGGTCTGGGCCCGCACTGAGGCCCTCGCCGCGGGCCTCGCCAACTTTGGCGGCCTCCGGCGCCATGGCATGGTCGGGCTCTTCAGCAAGAACCGCCTCGAGTGGTGCCTCACGGCCCACGCCTGCGACCGCCAGGCGTTCACGCTCGTGCCGCTGTACGACACGCTCGGCCCGGATGCTGTGCCGTTCATTGTCAACCACACGGAGCTCTCGACGCTGGTCTTTGCCCTCGAGCAGTTCAAGACCGTCCTCGAGTGCAAGGCCGCGTGCCCGACGTTGCAGTTCCTGGTGCAGTTTGAGGACGTCACGGATGAGCAGCGTCGGCTCGCCGAGGAACAGGGGCTCCAGCTCAAGTCGCTCCGGGAGCTTGAGGCCTGGGGCAAGAGCCATCCGCTCCCCGCGGACCCACCGAGCCCCGAGGACATTGCGACGCTATGCTACACATCGGGGACGACGGGCAACCCCAAGGGCGTGATTCTCCAGCACCGGAACATGACCATCCTCTGCTCGACGGCCATGGGCCGCCTCAACCTCGATGAGAACATGGTGCACATCTCCTATCTGCCGCTGCCCCACGTTTTCGAACGTGCGGTCATGGCATCGGTCGTGCGCCTCGGGGCCTGCGCGGGGTTCTATCAGGGCGACGTCCTCCAGCTCCTGGACGACGTCGCGGCGTTGCAGCCGACGATCTTTGTGTCCGTTCCGCGGCTCTTCAACCGCGTGTATGACAAGATCATTCAGGGGGTCAACGCCGCGGGGGGGCTGAAGAAACTCCTCTTTGATCAGGCGTTCGCTGCGAAGCGCGCCGGCCTCGCCGAGGGCCATAAGACCCATGCTTTGTGGGACGCGCTGGTTTTCTCGAAGGTCCGTCAGGTTCTTGGTGGTCGTGTGAGCATCATGCTCTCGGGATCGGCTCCGCTTAGCGGAGAGGTCAAGGAGTTTTTGAAGATTGTCTTTTGCTGTGATGTCGTCGAGGGCTACGGACTCAGTGAGACCGCCGCGGGGCTGACGTTGTCCTCGCCAGACATGCCTCTCGGCCAGCATGTGGGTACGCCAATCGCCAATCTCCAGGTCCGACTGGAGGACGTGCCCGAGATGGGCTACACGTCCAACGACAAGCCCCGCCCGCGTGGGGAGATCCTCTGCAAGGGCCCCAATGTGTTTGCGGGCTACTACAAGGAACCGGAGAAGACCGCCGAGGCCCTGGACAAGGATGGCTGGTTCCACACGGGGGATATCGGCTGCTGGAATGCCGACGGCACGTTGAGCATCATCGACCGGAAGAAGAATATCTTCAAACTCTCGCAGGGCGAGTATGTTGCGGCGGAGAAGCTCGAGGGAATCTTCCAGAAGAGCAAGTACGTAGCGCAGATGTTCGTCTATGGGGATTCCTTCCAGAGCGTGCTCGTGGGCGTGGCCGTGCCGGACCCGGAGATCGCCGAGGCGTGGGGTCTTGAGAAGGGACTCTCCAAGGAGAACTCGTCAACGGCCAAGCTGTCACAGAACCCCGAGTTCATGAAGGCGGTGATGAGTGATCTTGAGCGGGTCGGGAAGGAGGCCCAGCTGCGGGGCTTTGAGTTTGTCAAGAAGATCCACCTCCACCCGGATCCATTCAGTGTCGACGAAGGGCTCATCACACCGACGTTCAAGCTCAAGCGACCACAGCTCAAGACGCACTTCCAGAAGCAGATTGATGAAATGTACGCCTTGCTGGCGTAGTGTGTTTGGGGGATGGTGGAGGATCTCGTGGCAGAAGCTGGAAGCGATGGATGTGTACGTTGGAAATAAAGCCCATCACCTGTGGATGAATTTGTGTTGTTGTTTTCGATTCCCGTTGGGGGTGTGTGTGTGACTCACGTCGCGTAGAGGGCCGCTTCGAGGCGCGCGATTCGTTCGTCCAGGATGAGACGACGCTGTCGTTCCATCCACTCTGGTGATCTGTCGTTTGGGAGGTGTGGAGACGAAAATGGCGTTAACCACGGAACATGGCTTCAACGACTAAACACGCACCCACTCACCCGGATCGCTGGTCGCTCAAACAATCGCGAAAGGGCAAACTCGCTCGGAGCGACGGCCCGAAGAGAAGGTTCTCGGGGGTGTGGCTTAGCACCGTGCAAAGCGACGGTCCGGACTCGATTTCGATTTCTTCCGATGTCACGCCCAGGACTTGGATGCTGTTGTCATCAGTGGCGTGTGAGCTTGCTGGTGCCTTTGCCACTGAGCTCCCCGTCGAGCGATCACCTCGATCCGACGTACCCATAGACGGCAATGGACGGGTGCGCAATGCGGACAAAATCGATCCTGACGAAGTAACACGGGAAAAAGCCCACGGGGATCCGGACCTCCCTCGAATGGGGGAGGTGCTGCTGCTGCCGGACTGTGGGAATCGACAATGCGCACCCTCACTCACTGACCGCCATCAAGCTCGTATCATGAATGCAACGCACCTGGGACGTACGCCCGTGGTCGGTCCTCGATGGCGACGCTCACCTGCACGGTGCAGGCATTCTGCACGACACGACACATCAGCCGACAATGGTCCTTGCCTCTGACGTCGCTGCTACTCAAACCTTGTTGAGGATCCGCAGCTCCGACACGAGCGTCTTGTGGTCACTGGCAGGATGGCAACAAGTTTGTCAGGCATTGTTCTCAATTCCACCGCGACCACCAACATTGTGGTCGTACAGGACGAGCACGACGGTCTCAGTCTCGCGCGCAAAGCTCTCCCAGAAGGACCGCCGGGAGTAGTCCAGGAGATTCTCCGTGGCCCGGCAGCACGCGGCGCTCGAGACGCGATGCACGCGGAAGCCCCGCGCGGTGATCCCCAGGCGGGCCAGCGAGTCGCCGGTGTTTGTCGCCGCAGACGGTCGAATCCGGGTCGGGTTCTTGTGCCGCGTCGTCGACGCTCGCGCCGTTGCGGGAGCAGAGGCTGTTGCGGTTGCTGCTCTTGCTCGTGGAGGCTGCTGGTGCCTGTGGGTCATCGCCAATGCCATCGCCGCAGTCGGCAACGAAGGTGATGGCATGTGATGGTGGAATGTTCAATGCTGCCAACCCCAAAAACAAACAAAAAAAGGCGGCAAAGGGGTTTCAAATGGAATTCTAACCAATCAGCAACGTCAAATCATAAATTTATCCAATCCCAGTGACCATCCATAGGCTTCGAGGGGGCACAATTTCGCTAACTGCAGTTTTGCATTTTTCCCAGGAGCAATCCGACCGATTTGCACAATGGAGCAGCTCGATCGGCAGCGCTTCGCGATGCTCGAGGCCGAGGGCCAGCGCTACGCGAGCTTCTTCGGGGCCCTCCCGATGGCCGGGCCCCAGGTCATCGCCCGGGCCACGGCGCTCGAGTTCTTCGCCAAGTCCAGTCTCCCGGCGCCGGCGATCGAGCAGCTCTACGGTCTCCTCAAGCACGCGCAGATCCATGCGGACCCCATGACCGTGAGCGAGACCGAGTTCATCGTCGCCATGCACCTCATCGTCTGCATGACCAAGCGCGGGCTCCCGGTGCTCCCCGCGACGCTACCGACGTATCTCTTCCCCACGCTCAACTTGCCGGCGCCGACTGGGCCCGAGTCGGCGGGAGCTTCGCTCGCGACGGCCTTTGCCGGGCTCAGCGTCTCGCACGGGGACCTCATCAGCAGCATGCCCTCGCCGGAGAAACCGGCGCCAACGCACACGCCAGCGCACTGCGCGACCACCACTGCGGAGCTCCCACTGCCGCTGGAGACCCCTACGACACCCACGATGCCAGGCGATTCGCAAATTGTCGGCACGAGCGAGGGCAAGCTTCACGAGTCCACGTCCCTGCTGGAACTGCTGCACAAGGAGGTAAAGACGCATGTGCGACGATGCCTGGAGTTGTCTGGAATGGGGCGTTGACACGCGCGTGGCTGCGCCCCTGTTGCTGATGCTGTAGGTGCAGGCCAAGCGCCAAGAGACCACGGCCCTGGCCAATCTGGACCGTTCCGAGACCAAGGTCCTCGAGAACCTCCACGCGAGCCTCGAGATGATCGCGACCGCCGTCGAGGAGCTCGGCTTCCCCGTGCCCCCGACGGCAAAGACACTCGGCGCGCTCGATGACTTCAGTAACCTCCTCCGCAAGCACACGCAGTCGCTCCGCCAGGAGATCCAGACCATGGAGATCTCGGCGCAGATGCTCAGCGCCGCCGACGAGGCCACGGCCCCAGCCTTGCGCACCAACAGCGGATCCCTTGCATCGTCGGTACTGGGCGAGATCTCCAAGCTCACGCAGCAACTCGCCTCGCTGCAACAAGAATCCGCGCGGCTTCTCGCAAAGCGCATGGAACTCGCTCGACGGGTCCGAGAGCGCCATGCAACTGCCGACACGAACAACGCGTTGGTGGCGCCATCACCGCCGTCGTCGGCATCACTTGCCGCTGCACAACCGAGTTCTGCCCCGGGTTCATCCACATCCGCGACGTCCGGCGTCAGCGGATGGGGAGAGTTTGGCTCGACAACCGACATGCCCGTGAAATCGCCGGCCGTCTCGGACGTGGGGGGCTTTGGTGCGCCGTCGGAGCCTTCGCCTCAGCCTGCCGCAACTGGTGGAGATGATTTCGGCTGGGGGGCGTTCTAGGACTTCCCCAGAGGATGTAAATCGAGTACATGCGTCCCATGTCATCGAGGAGAGGTCGGGAGTGGTGGCAGTTGGCCCCCCGCCACATCGCCCGTTGACGGTGTTCGCCCTGGGTTTGGGAGCGCGCTTTGCTTCTTGCGCCGCTCGTCCTCGAGACGACAGAGCTGGAGCTGCTCCCGGGCGCTCGGTAAATAGCCTTCGTCAAACAACTCACGAACCACCGGGTCCCTCCTGCGAGCAGTAGCCAAGTCTGTGATCATCACACGCTCCCAACGTTCACAAATGCAGCCTGTTTCACACCTTGGAGATCCATGCGCGGGCTTGATGGGGCTTAGATTGGCCGCAGTTCGCTTGCTGCTACTGGCCGGGGCGGTCGTGGACTTGGTAGGCGACGGACACCCACAGCGACCGAGATCGATTGGCAAGTGGCCGCGCTGACCACAACGAGCGCAGCGCAATGCGGACATGCGCATGAGCTGCCAGGTCCTGCAAAGGCGATTTCATTATTGTCCCCCGTAAGTCATCATCCACCATGAGATTGCGCTGAGGAGTGCCGTACATGCTAATGTGAGCATCGGGATACGCCGCCCCGCACTCCATTCGCTGGGCCCTCCAATCCTCCCGCTCCTCACTGAGCTTCTGGAGCTTCTGGTGCGTTGTCGACGCGGCGCGATTGCCCTCCGGCTTGGTGTCGAGGATCATGCTCTCGAAGACTCGGCGGTCGATCGCGAGGGCGTGGACGTCGCCCACAGCCCGAATGTCAAACGCCGCGGACCATTTGTTCTTGATGAACGGGAGCTCCCCAACGACGTCCCCGGGCCCAACGAGCATGAGCTCGATGCTGACCTTGGCCTCCGGTGCGGCTTTGCCGTGCGACGGGCCGGCACCGATGCCGCCGCTGCTGCTGCCACTCAACTGCCCGGCGTTCGCCTTGCCCACTGTCCAATTTACCCGCTCGACGACTTCCCCCGTTGAGATGATGAACATCCACTTGGACTCGGTCCCTGCTCGGTACAGGCAGTCGTTGGTGGTGAACTGCAACGACCGCATCGCACTGACGAGGCGCATCTTGTCTGTTCGGGAACGTGTGAGGATACCGCATCAGCGATACACTGAGATCCTCACACACCACCCAGCGTTCCGCTCGTGCTTACCGTGCTTTGACCACCCCTGGAAGAGCCACATGTGGTCGAGGATCTCGGCCTGGTTGTAGTGCGAGGCCTCCATGGACGCCCCCCGGACGAGCCGGATGTAGTCGGCGCGCTCGAGGAAGATGAGATCGCAGGTGTCCGCGTACTGGGACGCGAGGATGGTCGCGTTCCGGCGGGCCGACGGGTTCATCAGCACGACCTCGCCAAACATCGCCCCGGGGCCGAGGTTGGCGACCATAACTCCGTACTCCTTGGGGACCACCGTGGGCATCCCCGTGAGCGAGTCCGCGGACGTGCCGACGGCGGCGGTGGCGAAGCTCGGGCGGCGCGAGTCCCTGCGCATGGCCAACGACGATGATCGATCCTCAAGCGGGTCCGCGGTGACCACCGGCGGGGGGTCCTTCTGGACGTAGACGTCGACGATCCCATCAATGACGATGTAACAGCGATCGCCCGTGTCTCCCTGGCGGATGATCAACTGGTTCGACGTGCACTTGATGAGCCGCATCTGACGGCAGATCTCGCGGCGAATGTACTCGGGGGCGGAGCCGAAGATGTTGTTGCTGTACTGCTTGCAGTTGTGGAGCATCCAGTCGTAGACAACGTCCAGGCTCAGCTCGTTCCGGTGGCCAGGGTCATCGATCAAAATGGCCTTGACGGCCTCGAGTTCAGCCGCCTGCTGTGGGGTCTTCTGCAAAAACTTGGCCAAATGCGCCGGAACCTCCTTCTTGACAACCGGAATGGGTGATGCTGCCGCTATCGGCGACTGAGTGACGAGTTTCTGAAATGAGTTGCGTGTTGAGCGCTTGCGGGCTATGGCGACGGCCCCGGGATTCGTCGAGCCGTCGTCGCGACGGAGCGATCCCCGCTTCGACCGCTGTCGGGCGAGCAACGGGGGCAGGCCATGAGCGCCCCCCACGCGGTCTTCACTGGGATCCTCGGGATGCGTGTGCAACCCCCCGGACCGCTGGCGCGTGAGGTTTCGCTGGCTTGGCCTCGTCGCGGGAGCGCCGGGGACAACGGGCGCGAACATCCTGTGGCAACGGCAGCAACAGCAATGCTCGAACACAGCGGTTAAGGGAGAGGGGGGGGCGCCCCCAGGGGCTGCTGGGTGATAAAGGCAGCGCGATAAACAGCGCACGATGCAACAGGAGCGTTCTCAGAATGGAAGCGCGTTGTCAGTGCGCGCCAATTCCGCATCTTCTGTTGGTTTGCCAGAATTGGACATTTTCTGACTATTCCAATGTTCTGTACCCATATTACCTTTTGTGTTGTTCTGCTACCTCTCCACTTCGATTAGTTCCGATCCGAGGGAACCGAATGCTCTGGTGGTTGGATGGATCTCGATTGACATGTGCGGCAGTTGTCAATGGCCAAGAAGGGAAAACGCAGCGGGGGAGGCGGTGGAGGAAGAAGAGGTGGTGGCCCCGCGCGCGGACCTCCTAATGCTGCGACCTCGTCGGGTCTCGTGGTCGTGAACCCCGCGCTTCTGGCGACCATGTCCAGGCAGAAGCCAACGCCACAGCCAAAGGCCAAAGCCAAGGCAAAGGCGGATAATGGGAAGCGCGACCGTGAGTGCTCGACCACGACAGCGCACAACGACCCACAACGACTGTCCAAGAAGGCCAAGAAGCGAAATAGCCACGACACAGGAGCGAAGACTGCAATGATGCCAGCTGCAGGTGGGGACGATGTTGCGGCGTCGATCATTCGATTGACACTGCATCGACCAGAGCAGCTCTTGGCTGGGATCTACTGGCTGCTGTTGACACGCGAGATACCGCGCAGCGCTGTGGTAGCGATCCCAAATGCCTATACGCTGACTCCACAGCAGCTCGCGGGTATTTTCCGTCATCTCGGGTTTCAATCGTTGGCGTTACACAACAAGATGACCGCCGAGCAGCGCAAGCAAAGTGTTGATCGCCTCCGAGCGAGCAGCCCGGGAGACAAAATGGTGATCGTGACGACAGCCCATTTTCTCTCGATTGCCACAAGCCCCGAAGCTGACCTCATGATCCTCGGTGGTTCCCAGCAATCAAACTTCCTGTCAAAATTTGCGCGAATCTTCGCAGTCAGCAGCGACAAGACCGAGATTCCCAGCACCGCCCTCGAATATCAGCGCACTCCACCAGCACCTGCACTTCTGCAGCTCCAGGCCCGCATCAAACTCGCAACGCAAATGGTGGAGGCCGCCCATCGTCTTGGGCAGTCCGTTGAGCACGACGCGGAGGACAAATGGGCTAACAAGTTTGCCAAGGGTGCTGATTTGGGCGATGACGACGAAGACGTTGGCTTGACAAAGAAGGCCAAGAAGAAGGACGTGAATCCCGACGAGCAACGATTCCGCGCGCTCAGTGAGAAGCTCCTCGTGGCACTGGCGAAGCGTGTGGAGGGTATCTCAGCGGTTGAACCCACAGCTGCTTTGACTGGAAGCATCCTCTCGGTAGCCAATGGGGCCGACGACAATCAAAACCGTGCTGAAAAACTGCGGTTACTGGGGATGGTGGCCATCAGTGCGTTGGTTGCTGGTGAC
The DNA here is from genome assembly GCA_023338185.1 of Lagenidium sp. CBS 127285. NCBI lineage: Eukaryota > Oomycota > Peronosporomycetes > Pythiales > Pythiaceae > Lagenidium > Lagenidium sp. CBS 127285. The sequence continues at coordinate 22,510 of JAADYI010000190.1, forward strand.
GAGCGGCTCTCTGCGCAGACACAGTGGCTCGATGGCGCGGATGGTGCGAGGTTTGGGGGTCAATGGGTTGGGCACATTCGCCACGGAGCTTCCAAGGATGCCACGTCCCTGCGCGTACGAGAAGCGTTTTGCTCATGCAAGGGCCAGCCGGCGAACCCGTTGAGTGAGTGGCGACCAAACGAGCAGCCAGCTGACCGAGAGGCATGGGGCGGCGCATTCGGCAAGCCATGCGGCCACAACGAGGTCGTCATGCACGACCTTCGCCCGTTTTACCCCCAAGAAGTGCTAAACTCGCGCGTCTGCAGCAAGCGCCAGCCCGCGCCAGGGAACCAGGGCTTCGATGGTTGCCTCGAGTTTCTTCGGTTGGCGTGTCTCGGCGACCACCGAGCAATGACCATCTGGGATTGTGAGCACTTCATCTACTTCGGTGTGGGGGGCTCAGTGACATTCACCAAGAAGATCCAGCTGCTGAACGTCCCCCTAGCGGGCCTGCAGTGCCTGATGAAGAACCTCCGCGCATGGACGGTGGCTAGCGAAGGCCGCCACCACCCCATGGCAATGCTTGGGAGCATTCGCTTGCTGTGTCGCCTCGGAAATGGCGATGTTGCGAGCGCCGTACTCGGCGAGCCCAAGCTCCAGAAGCGCATCTTGACTTTTGCCGTCGGCGGCTCAACTCGCGTGTGGAAGCAGCTCGCCAGGATGCCGTATCCCCTCGAGACGGAGAGCGTGTACGCAGGTAAGTGAAGTGGTACTATATTTTCTAGCACCACCACTGGCGTGACATCGGACACGAGACATAGTCTTCATTCCTTGGGTCTGACGTCACGCTAGCGGTGGTGCTATTATCACACTAATCGCTGGCAATTTTGAGTCTTGGTGGAGTCAGACGTCGCTCACATCTTCATCGTTTCCTCAGTGAGGGCGGCACAGGAGCAGGCAGCGGAATCGTGTCCTTGTCTTCATCCTCATGCTCGTCGCTGAGCATCTCGGGGGTGCAGTCGTCGTCGGCGTCGTCGCCACTAATCGCCGCTGTTGCCTCTGCCGTCAAATCCGCTTGTCGGCGTCGACGTGCATCGTAGGCCTTTTGTGTGACGAGTGTCCCAACTTGGGGGTCAAACACCAACCATGTATCGGGCCGGGTGATGGTCCGATTTTGCTGCCGGAGCTTGACCTCCACCAGCCTCTGCATGGCCGCGGTCGTATTGCGCTGGCTGCTCGAGGCGTGTGTGGCCGAGGCGACGCCGTTGATCTCCGTGGCGTCAACGAGCCCCGCCATCCCATCGTCGTCGAGCTCATCGTCGTCTTGACCATCTGAGAGTAACTCCGGGACCCCGGGGTCACTTGCGAGGAATGGGAGCCTGGAAGAGTTCGACGCGCATGAGTAACACACATGCGCGAGCCACGCTGCTCATCGAATGCTAAACGTACCAGTTGGGGATGTGCACGAATAGGAGATTATAGAGCCACCGCCCAGAGAATAGCTCGATCATGGCGAGCCAGACAAGCTCAATGACCCGCAGGTAGAGCGTCAGAACAACGACCACGGTCGCGGCGATGAGGAGGAGCGTTGAGACTGGGAGCCGGACGAGGGGCAGCCTGGTATGATGCAAGAGGACCTCCTCCTGGAGCGTCGTGAGGAAGTCGAACTGCGGGAAGAGCTCGCAGACGTCGACTGCGCGAAAGTAGGCGTCCTTGAGCATGTTCCCCGTGAGCCCAAGAAGGAAGATCCCCAGGCCATGGCCGAGTGTCCATGCCCGTCGGAGTGGCATCCTCAGGCAGCCGATGCCGATCGTGGTTGATGAGAGCAACGGCCAACGAACAACCGAGCTTTGTGGCAAATGGTTAACTTCATCTCAATGTTAGGAACGATATGTAAACGTGATAGCGGTTAGAACTGTATGGATTGTCTCGGGCCCTTTGAAAGTGGATTTCCTGTGGCGTGTACCCATCGGATCGGCCACCTGGTCCTTTGCTGTCGTGGATGGCGCGGGATAGGGCTAGGTGGGTGCACCGCGACACCCACGATCGACCTGGCTGTACGGACCAGGCGACATCTGACACAGATGAACGTACAAAACGGTACCCTCGGCCATACAAATCGGGAGAGTCGGGGTTTCGAGATTCTGCACGTTCACTGGATCGTCCAAAGTTGCCATGGGGGTCTCTACCAGCAACACAAGGGCAACGCCGCGTGGCAGTGTATTGTGCAAGGAGCCCCTCTCGGCTCTGAGTTGTGTCGTCGTGAGAGGAGGGGCCACACCACAACACCCAGCAAGCGCAATCCAACAGCGCCGACAGCATTCGCGGATTTCCCCCCAATCACCCAAGTCAAGCCCCACAAGCTCACGATGGCTGACCAGCTCACCGAGGAACAGATTGCCGAGTTCAAGGAGGCCTTCTCGCTCTTTGACAAGGACGGCGATGGAACCATCACCACCAAGGAGCTCGGCACCGTCATGCGCTCGCTCGGCCAGAACCCCACGGAGGCCGAGCTTCAGGACATGATCAACGAGGTCGACGCCGACGGCAACGGCACGATTGACTTTCCGGAGTTCCTCACGATGATGGCCCGCAAGATGAAGGACACGGACTCGGAGGAGGAGATCCTCGAGGCCTTTAAGGTCTTCGACAAGGACGGCAACGGGTTCATCTCGGCCGCCGAGTTGCGCCACATCATGACCAACTTGGGCGAGAAGCTCACTGACGAGGAGGTCGATGAGATGATCCGCGAGGCCGATATCGATGGCGATGGCCAGATCAACTACGAGGAGTTCGTCAAGATGATGATGTCCAAGTAAATGTCTTGTGTTGTCGGTCGAGGCGTGCTCCTCCGGGCTTTGTCGATACTCCACCCGTCGGCTCGAGGGCACGAGTAATTTAGCAGTAGAAAAAGCACTCAAAAACATGAATTCCAAGCGTGTGCAAACGCGTCTTAGATCAATTCCATTTTCGCTCAGGTCGTTGCATCGGTGCCTTTGGATGCCATTACCTCGATCTCCACGAAGCACCATTCACCGGTGCTGGAGTAAAGCCAAGGTTGGTGGATTTGGAGATTGTAGTAGTACGAATGTCGATCGATCGTGGAAGGGGCGACCTTTCGCGTCCATGGTGCAGGTGAGCGGTCGTGTAGCAAACCCGCTCGCTCTCGACGTGCATTTGCCTGATTGAACAGCCAACATCACCGCGGCACCATGGCCGCGAATGCCCCAAATGAGATCGAGGAGGTGATCAAGCAACTCAAGAGCAAGCCCGGGTTCTCGTCCTACATCGTCATGAACAACGACGGCATCATC